>VWPU01006882.1:0-120006 GCA_013398955.1 Callaeas wilsoni
CCGGCTCTCCCCGGCCCCGCCGCTCCGCCTGAAGAAACTTGGGACGGCGGCGGCCTCAGCCTCCCCGCCGCGCCCCGGGCTGCGGGCGACCCTTCCCCGCGCCGCCGCGCCAACTTCGCGGGGCGATCCGCCCGCCGCAGGACTCCGTGCCGGGGCCGTCGGCCCCTCGGCGGGGACTCCCTGCCCCTGGCCTCGGTGCTGGGGAGGAGCGGGGGGTGCCCTGGATGGCCCTGCGCACTGGGACGGCTTGGTTTGGGCAGGTCCTGCGCAGAGTTTCCCGGCTTCAGGGCACCTGGTCCCGGCGCTCCAGCAGCCTCCTGTGCCTCTCTTCTTCCCAGGAGCCCGAGCAGGCGGGCGGGGAGCGACCGCCGCCGCAGCACAAGCTGCCCCGGAGCAGCGGCAGCGGCGGCGGCGGGCGCCGCCGGCCCCCCCGGCAGCTGCTCCCCTGCTGTGGCTGCTGCGGCCTGTCGGAACCCCGGGCGGCCAGGGGGGGACATGGTCCCCTCACTCGCCCCTTGCTGGCGGCCATGAAGAGGCAGAACGTGCGGACCCTGTCCCTCATCATCTGCACGTTCACCTACCTGCTGGTCGGGGCTGCCGTCTTTGATGCCCTAGAGTCCGACAACGAGATGCGGGAGGAGGAGAAACTCAAAGCCGAGGAGATCCGGCTCAAAGGAAAGTACAACATCACCAGCGAGGACTACCGACAGCTGGAGTTGGTGATCATGCAGTCCGAGCCGCACCGTGCTGGAGTCCAGTGGAAATTCGCCGGCTCCTTCTACTTTGCCATCACGGTCATCACCACCATCGGTGAGTGACTCCGCTCGGGGAGGCCCGGTGGGGGCCAGGGCCAGGGCTGAGGCAAAAGCTTCCTGGGCTGGAAGAAAGGGAGAGGGGCAGGGTGGCTGTGGCATGCAAAGGTGTCTGTGCTCGATGAGTTTTTTTTCTTCCCTCCCATGTTATGTAATTTAATGCTCTTCTTGGGCACTTGTTGGACTTGACGGTGTCCTGCACCTCTTCTCCTGGAGATGGATCCTCTGTCTCCTGCGTGGGACTGGAGAAGAGTGGGACTGGTCTGGCTAGGGGCATTGGCACTGGCCAGGTGGCTACCTTGGGGCTGTGGCTTGGATGGCGAGGAAGAGGGGGGAAGAGGGAAGAGGCAGGGTCACACTCCTGGGGTTCCCCTCAGGAAGAGGCCCTGTTGTCACACTCCTTCTTCCACTTTAAGAGACACGGGGAAAACTTAGGCAAAAGGCAACTGGAGGAGAATGAAAATGATGAGGGCATGGGAACTGGATCAGCTGGGAAAGCCCTTTGATGTAGACAGGCATGGAAAGACCTGCTTTTGCAAACTTTGTTTTGGCGTTGACAAGGGCTGTGGTGGTGGTTCCCACAGTAGTGGTCAAATGCTGGGCATTGCCAGTATGTTCCTGGAGTTTTTATTGCGACTGGAGTGTCTGATGTGACAACAGGTCACAGTCTGCATTTCCCCTTTGTGGGCACATGATCTGACAGGCAAAATAATGCCTGCAGTCACATCCCTGCTGCCCAGCTTCCCAGATGTGCCACTTCCCAGGACGGTCAAGGGACACTCAGTGGACACAACCACAGGCTGTCATTTTGTACTTCTCTGCTTCCCGCAGCTAAAGCCGAGCATTTGTCACAAAGTTTGCTTCTCTGCCATAAAAATAAATCACCACGGTGATTAGAGGCTGCAGAGTGCACACAGAACTGTGCTACAACTCTGGCTTTGTCTGGATGAGCAGGTTTGCTCATGCTGGTTTTGTGTTGTTTAAGGTGGATTTATTAAGGCAGTTGATAGTTTTTCTCCCAGAACTTATAACATCTGTGGACATCTGAAAAGACCCCTCTAGCTCAGTGGCTGTTTGATAGACCTTACTCGTAACAGGACTTGAAAATAGCTCTCTTATTAATACAGAAGGACTTGGTCTTTTTGCCATTTAGGGATAGTTACAAGAAATTTTCACATGGCCACCTGAAGATACTGAGTTTTCAGCAGAACATGCTGTCCACCGCTCTTTGAGAAGTGTCTGCTTATGTTTGTATTCAACTATAATCTACCTGAGACAGTAAAAAATTTCCTTTGAAAGACCATCTGACAGTATAAAGCCTATTTGCCCTTACAAAGATAAGATTTTTAAGGGTTAATTTCCCCTACCTTTCTGTTATTAGCTATATTAATACAAATGCATATATTAACAGGTTACAGAATATAAAGTAGAATGCAACTTTGGTTGATGATTTGTATTTCCCGCTGTTCGTTACAATGTCAGAACTCATCTCCTTTGACCATTGAGTCTGTCTTCCTTAGCCTCTCTTGCCACTTATTTTCACTAAGTGAATACTTCTCTGTTGTAGTCCTCTGTGTTACAATAAGCCTTCCACACACACGCCTGTGTGCTCACAGTTCCCTGTACTCCTGCCTAGGAGCTGCCTGCAATACTTGCTGCGTTCTTAAGCTCTGTTGGTGACAGGTAGAAAGGGCTGTTTGTACAGTACTTTGCTGTTTTGATGGTATTTTACCCGTAAACAAGTACAATTTCTTGGGAAATTGCAGCATTTTCTCCTTCAAAGGGCTGGGATTTGTTTAGGAAGCTTGGAGTACCTCAGTATGCAGAGGATAGAATGCATTTTTATAGGCAGAGGCGCTTTGGGATATATGAATTGTTTAAATTTAAAAATGTGTATAGCAACAGGAAACCACTGAGAGGAAGAGTGATAATAAAGAATGGTGCAGAAAGTTACAGACATTCTGTAACAATTGTTCATTTGGGAAGCTGTGCTCTGGGAGGATATCTGATCCATCTTTCAAAAGTTTATTAATAGTTGCTCTCTGCATCTTGCCAAATGCACTTCTATTTTTTGTACCATCTCTTCAGTACTAAAGTGGCTTCATGATGTTGTCTGATCCACTGCTAGTCTATAAAAGTAAGCATGGAAGATTTTCCTTTAGTTTCTTATTTATTCTAAACTAATTTGTCTCACGGATGGGGAAAAAAACCCTACTTTCTTTGTTTAAGTTCTTAGAAAAGTAAGAGTTCTTATCTATGTTTCTTGTACAGGGAAGTGAGCTAAAATGTTCATATTAATCTTTTGTTCTGTTTTTTGTTTTTTTTTTTTTCCAAATCTGTGTATATACTCTCATATATATCTTTCTCCCTCTAAAACCTTCTGGACAGACTTCCAGAAGCACATACAGTGGGGTGTGCATTGGTGAAGCTGCTGTACTCAGTAGGTACTCCTGCAAAAGTGTGTCTTAAAAATCATCACAAGCTGACTTTTAAGAGAGAATGAACAAAGACCTTGCCTAATCTGGAAGGGTACCTCTATCTCCACAAGACTTTGCTTCAGACAAAACAGTGATAGGAATCAGCGGACCACAAAGTCAAGCGATATGCATACGGTTGCAGACTAATTTATGTCTAACTTAATTGTACTCCGTGATATTGCCGTGCTAGCAACATGTCTGGAGCGATTACCTCTTTGCTGTGCTGATTTCAACTACTGTGGCTTTAATTTAATCAAAGGCGTTTGTAGTTGGCCATGGCCCATCAGTAGCCAGGAAGAGGCTGGTGCTTCTATGCCAGTGCTGGGGAACAGGTCCAGTGGTGTCCCCAGACCGTGGAACAGGTGCCCCATTGCCCCTGAGATGTGAGGCTGAAGGGACAGTTCTGACAGCGCTGGTGCTGAAGGGACAACTCCAGCAATGCCCCCAGTCTGCCGTGTGGAAAGGACACCTATGGCAGTGTCCATGGTACTCAAGGTCTAAGTCTGGCAGTGTCCTCCGTCCGTGGTGCTGGAGGGAGAGCTCCAGCAGTGTCCTCAGTTCATGGTACTGAAGGGACAGCTCCGGCAGCATCCCCACTCTGTGGTACTGGAGGGACAGCTCTGGCAGTGTCCTCATTCTGTGGTACTGGAGGGACAGCTCTGGCAGTGTCCGCATTCCGTGGTACTGGAGGGACAGCTCCGGCAGTGTCCCCAGTTCGTGGTGCTTGAAGGGACAGCTCCGGCAGTGTCCCCAGTTCATGGTGCTGAAGGGACAGCTCCGGCAGTGTCCCCAGTTCATGGTGCTGAAGGGACAGCTCCGGCAGTGTCCCCCTTCATGGTGCTGAAGGGACAGCTCCGGCAGTGTCCCCAATCCGTGGTGCTGAAGGCACAGCTCCAAGCAGAACCCTCGGGCTGCGGTGCTGAAGGTTGGCTCCTGTCCGTCGTCGCAGCTCCGGACTCCCCTCCTCGAGCAAGCTCTGCAGCTTGTTGCTTCCCGTGGAAACGCATCATTAAAGACCTGTCTGGACGGGACCATGAAAACCTGAAACTCTCCCGTGTGAGGCAAAGCACTGAGATTTGGTCAAGTCTCTCATTTCCTCTAATCTTTGGTATTTGGCTTTTATTGATGGGTGGTTGCGGGTTGTTGCTCAGTTGTTGAGCTGAGTACTAAACAAAAAAGCGAGGGCTAATCAAGTATATGGAAACAGTTGGGGTTTTTTTAACTTGGGACAAAACATATTTTTCTACTCTCCAGGTGCAATGTTCTTGTTCTTTCTTTCCCCTTTTTTTTTTTTTTTCCCGACACCACAATGGAAAGATTGACAAGAACAGGTCCTACAACATTCAACGAGTCTGCTCTTAAAATCGTCTCCCTCGCCCCTTCTTCCCTCCCCAGCTTCTACAAAGTTTTGGTCATGTTTGAATCGTGTAAAAGTTATTAGGTGATCAAAAAGCGCTAATAAGCTTTTCTTGACTCTCACCAGGTGCTGCGTTCATTTCAGCATTGTTCTTGTTTCAGAGTCAGCTAGTATGAATTCCTATCCATTTCCACTTACACAGTCAAAATGATGAAAAAGAGTGGTTTAATGAAGTTCTTCATCCCGCTATTTGTCGTTTACGAGATACACTGTAGAATATGCTACAGAGTTCATCTAAAGGCTTGATACTATGAATGAAAACACCACTTTCCAAAAATAAAGGGTTATTTCTAGGATTCCTAGTAAGTTTTAATGCCCTTTTCTACAGGTCTATAAGAGTCATTAAACTGCTTCTGTGTAAGCAGGTGTCGACACTGTCAAAATGTGTTATTGGTATGGATATCGCTCTATCATTTAGGCCTTAAAGGGTGATAGTCATACTTAGATTAACACCACCGAGCTCTAGTAAACACTGAATATTTCTGGAGGCTTGTGCAGAATGTAAGGAACTGAAAGCTGTTTGTGTCACTCTAAAATGAACTAAAACAACAAACAGATTGAAGATTGTTATTTATTTATTTTTTCCCGAGAAGTAAGGGGAGCAAAATTAAGGCAGTTTGTGCTGTGAATTATGAATCTCATTTTCTAGCTTTTAGGCCCTTGTTTTCAGTTTTGAACCTACTGTAAGCAGTGACTGAATTATTCAGACAAAATAATTTTTAAAAGAATGCCATGCAAAACCTGTAATAGTGAATGGAACATCCATCTGTTGACAGCTGGTTGGCTGCTGAGTAGCCAAACACTCAGGAACTGTCTGCATCCAGATGAGGACACTTCATACTTCTGGCAGATGGTGAGATGGTGTCCTGACAGGACAGGGAGTTTGAACCTGCATTAATGAAATAAGCAAACACATGCTTAAATCCATTTTGGGATAGCGATTGAGTCTCTGTGTTCTTTCGCTGCATCATTTTACCCTTCTGTAAAATGAGTGTAAAAACACCAACTTGGTAGTACAGTGATGTCTCTAATTTGGATTAGAAAAAGTTTGAAGTGTTCTCACAAGTGAGTTTTTTTTTGTCTGTTTTGCTCATCCTTTAAGACCAGCCTCTGGTGTTTTGAGTCTGCTCTTGGTTTTTGATGGATGGTAATATTTAGAGCCAGTCCATTGAAAAGGTTTGAATAGGGAATAGTGGCAGATGGACAACTTGCAATGGAAAGAAAGAAAAGAAAGGAAGAAAACAAGACATGTAAAGGAAGAGATTAAGAATAAAGACACAAATGTTTTGGTCAATTAACTGCAGCATTCATGACTTGCCACGGCCATGAAGGTCATATCTTGAAAAAAAACAAACAAGCACAGAGTAGATTAAGCCAATCAATTATTAATAAACTCAGTTGAAAGCAGAGGGCGAGATTTTCTGATGAGACGAATGCTTGCAGATACACTGAAGTAACAAATCTCTTCATTCATGCCATCTGAAGCTTTAGTGGAGAATACTGGATGATGAGGACCTGAATATCTGCTGGTGGTTTCTCCCAAGCAAGAAGGAGGTCTGTTACAGTGAGTCCTGTGAAGACGGACTGTGTATTGGATTTTTCTCTGCTGCATAATTAAAATAGTCTGCAAGATTGTTTCACACTATATTCTTTGTCTGATAAAAATTGAAAAACAAAACCAAAAACCACAGAATAGTGTTCTGCCAACAGAGGAGACTTTGAGGCTACTTTGCTCACGTTTGTGGAAAAAGTTCTTGAGTTCCAGAAAACTGGTTTTTCAATGATACCTCAGATTCCTGCCAGACGCACTTTAGCAAAAGATTTTTAAAAATCACTGATAAGCAAGTAAAAATTACAGCTCGGAATGATGTTGAGCTGCAGATTTCCATAGTATGGTATATTGGCAGTGCAAATGTAATCATAAGAGTTGGAAAACAGTTTTGGGGAAATACTGAGAAACATCTGGCCACTGAGCTAGGTGGAGATGTCTGCAGATTTCCTTACTGTAACAGTAAGGAGAAACTAGTGTCTTGTATTATTTTAGGATTTGGTTCTCTTTCACTTTCTCCTAACTATTTATAACTTTTTTCTTTACCTGAAGCAAGTGAGATTTAGATTAAGCATGAAGAAAACTCTTCCCCGCTGTCAGGATGGTTGTGTGCAGGTACAGACTGCCTAAGGAGACTGCTTTAAAAAGAGATTAGACAAAAATCTCCCAGGAATGAATAAGTTGTAGCTGTGTTTGCCTTTGGGAAGGAAGATGGACTGGCTGACCTCTTGAAGTCTTTATCAGCCGTATGTTCTATGATTTTCTGAATCTTCCTTTTTTCTCTTACTTCTTGAGACCTAATAGTTCTTGGGTTAACTTGTTTTTCTTGGAAAAAAACAAACCAAAAACAAAGATCTTTGAAATTCTATTTTCTCCACTTTATGGTCTTTGCTTATTGATTATTTTCTAGCCACTAAACCCATTTATGTTCCTTTGCAAGTGTCAGAATAGAAATAGCTGTGTTTACCCACGGTCAAGGTTACAAGATAGAGGTGCTGGTGAGTGTTTAGGGAACGAAGTTAGCTGAAGGAGAAGATGACCCTGCTGATACCAGGGTGGCAAGCAGAAGTTCACAGGGCAGAACTGGGAGTGAAAGTTTTAGTTTAGTTTTTTTGACTTAGTTTTTTTGACTAAGAATAGGGAAAGAAATTTAGCTGTTGGCAATGGGCTTATGACTGCTTCAAATAAAAACAATAAAAATCCTTTTTCTTTTTCTTGAGACAGCTTCACAACTATGAGGCTTGACCAAAGGAAAACTCATTAATGGAGAGCTTCCCTGTTGGACACCATGAGTTTTGGGACAGATGCTGCTGGTCTGGCACGAAGGACAGCCGAGAGTGCTGTTGTGTTTCCTCAAGTGCCTTCTGAGCTGAGGTGCTCAGTTCCTTCAGTGTCGGAGCATATTCCCCCATAAATGCTGACATACATTCTCATGGCTTTGAGCTGGAGTTGCACAGCACTTTATATTCAGAGTGCTGTACTGACATTAGGTGATTCATCTTCACAACACCTCTGTGTAAAAATTATCTCAATTTAGAGACAAGAAGAGAAAACGACTTTCTGAAGATTCAGGTTGGGAGCTATTTCCAATTGCCAAACTGCTCATTTCTTTCTCTTTCGGACAACATGACATGAGTTTACAGCCAGATTGAACAGTGGAGATGAACCAAAGGCAGAGATCCATAAGGAGTTCAGGGTGATACTGGCAAACTCCTGCAGCCCAGGTCTTCTGACATGCAATAATAGCAGAACCTGGAGCTTTATTTCATGAAGTTTCATGTACTGTTCTGGCTAATTATCTCTGTTATTGCTATGTGTCTTCTGTCAAAGGCCCTTTAGGCTATCAGGTATCCACTTGCTATGGATTTTACCGAAGATCCTTGGCTGGATGTAGCTAAAGGCCATGTGAAATATCCCCTTCCCCTCTAACAGATGCTAGCAAGGACGCTTACTGGTGATGCAGAACTAATGAGTCCTTGGTGCCTGTAAGTTGAACTAAGAGGTTACTGTGGACTTGGAACAGATGTTTGCTGTGTGTAGCAAGCCTGTTCTCCTCTTTTTGGATAGTTTTGAATGAAGCCATCGACTACTTCAGAAATTTCACACGTGGACATTGCTGCAATGCAAATTAGTTATAATTTGTTACTTTCTCAGGATTATAGTCTGCGGAATCTACTGACTTTACGTAGATTGCCACGTTACCTATACCCCCCAGGTGTCTGTCACTTGATTAACTACAACTGGTGTTGTAGCTACAACACTTCCTTTAATTAAAGTGAGAGTGTCTATGGACATCTCCTCTATAACAGAATGTTTGGAAAAAAAACCCAAAACAACCGCCAAAAACTCCAAACCCAGAAATAAAGGCCTGATCCAAAGTTTATTGAAAGTAACAGAGACAATATTTTAAGTCACAATAGTTTTGGATCAGGTCATTATTTGACAAGAATTCTCCAAAGCAAGGAGTTATATTCTATAGCAAACCAACTAATGGAAAATATCTTTAAAAGCAGTTTTCAGATTTATTTATTTTTAATAATGAAGCTGACTTTGACATTTATACTGATTTGTATCTTTTTAATTGAAAGTGAAAGGCTAAACTACATGCCTACTGCATACCTCAACCTTGAGCAAAGAGAAATCTTGAGGAAGAATGCTGATCTTTTTATTCCTTTTTTTTTTTTTTTGGGTTTTTGTTGTTCTTTTTTTTTTTGTTTTTTGGGGTTTTTTTCTTTTTTGTTTTTTTTTCTTTTTTTTTTTTTTTTGTGGTTCTTTTCTTGTTGGTTTGTTTTCCTTACTTTGATGACCCCCAGACAGTTAACAACCTCTTCTGATCTGTCATCCTCTGATCCACTGAGATGCTTTTTCTTTTCTTAAGTGTAAAGTGCACTTACTTTTTTTCTGTTTCAGGATAAGAATCCCTGAAGTTTCTTAGCAGTTTTCTTCTTTTTAAAGAGTTCAATGACTTTTTTTTTATTAATACCTGGCCAATTGCCTCAAGAGGCTTAGGCAGTTATCACTTGGTTAAAGGGTTCAATATTCTCTTTCACTGCTTTCATTATGGAGGTGATTAGGGCACACCAGTGAAAGGAATCTCTCTATTAAGGGCTCATGTATTTGTTACTTATTAGGATGATTAGGAGGGAGCAGACTGCATTGTCCTTTCAATTCCCTGCACCAGCAGGAAAAAAGAGCTTCAGAGAAAAGCAGGCGAGTAGTGGGGTTAAAAATGTATCTGATGGGAAGCTGATTGTCTCCATGCTCTCCCATCAGAGCAGAGGACCTTCTCAGGCAGAAAAATTTCACAGAGAGCTTGAGGGCACAGACTGATGAATGAAACTGCTGCAGCTCTCTCTAATTGTGTAGTGCAGGAGATTAGCTCTAAGGAAATGCTCCTAAACTCCCAATTTAGGGATATTCTTGACATATTGAAGAGAAGATAGAAATAAGAGATACCAAGACAATTGGCAATGTCAGCAATTTTGGATGTGTGCTACAATTAACTCACTACAGGAGTGTTTTTGGTGCAGATAGAATATTTTATTTCTTCCACCCTCTTTTCTTTTGATGTCCTCTAGAGAGGATGTCCTCCTCCTATGTGTAAACCAACACAGACTGTGGGAACTGTGTCAGAAATTAAATGTTGTAACAAACTTAAACCACTCGAATTTTGATTTGTCAGTCTGCTGCATTTCACACCCATATGGAACTTCTCGGGACCAGACACAGGTGTCAAATATTCCTGTTTCAAAGGTGTATATCTTCATTACTCGAACTAATGAACGGTTGCTGTTAATTGTTAGTAGTTTGAACTCTTGTGGTGAAACAAGACTGACTTCACTCAGTGAAAACAGTCTTTGCAGCAGTAATAATTTTTAAAAATCTGCAGTTTGGTGCTTAATTTAACTTTGCTCTGGATACCTATAAAATATTGTACTGCAATAAAATGAACTCCAGCACCAGGAAGGACTTGGAGCCCTGACCATAAGGCTCTGGGTGCAGGCAGTGTCATGTAAGATACTGCATCAAGAATATTTTAGAACAGTTCATTAAATAAAGATGATTGAACTCTACATTACAATCTTGCATCAGAAAAACAGCTCATACTTGCAGAGGTGACTTGAAGTGTCAATGCTTGCCCACATTTTTTCTAGCCTTTGAGGACTTGGGCTTCCAGAGTAGATCATGAATTTTAGACAAGTTCTTTACAAGATAAAGCATATAGTATTTTCTGCTGAGGACTAGAAACAGTAGAAGGATGACCTTTCAGCATTATTCAGGATCATCACATATACCAGTCTGTCTAAAAAGCTGGATTGTCCCAGACTGCCAGAGGAAAAAAACCCTGTACTTTGGCATGTAGAAGTCTGGAGACCAACATTTGGGGGATGAAAGTCTTTTCCAACATTTAAAGTTATCTACCCACCATCACTTTGACATGTCCTCTATAAAAGATCCTGATCTACTGTTTGTTTGCTTCTAGACAAAAATTATGTCTTTGTTTTTTGGTTTGTGTGGGTTTTTTTTTCTCTTCTCTTCTCTTCTCTCTTCTTCTCTTCTCTTCTCTTCTCGTCCTTTCTTTTTTTCTTCATTTTTTTCTTTCTTTTTTTTTCTTTTTTCTTTTTTTTTTTTCTTTTTTCTTCTTCTCTTTTCTTCTTTTTTTTTTTTTTTTCTTTTTTTCCTCTCTTTTTTTTTTTTTTCTTTTTTTCCTCTCTTTTTTTTTTTTTTCTTTTTTTCCTCTCTTTTTTTTTTTTTTCTTTTTTTCCTCTCTTTTTTTTTTTTTTCTTTTTTTTCTTTTTTTTTTTTTTTTTTTGGTATTTTTTTCAGTATTAGGCATGTTAGAAATGATATAGGGCTGATTCTAGGCAACTGATAGTTAAAACAGCAACACTGGATCTGTGCCATCGGAAGCACCTGGAAATCCCAGTGATTTGACCTAAACTCTTCAGTTGACCTTTCAGCTGATATATTGAGAATTCAGTGATCTTCCCAACCTCTCTTCTTGAGAGTTTCTCCCCTCTTGCTGTACCATGTGGGATTGAAGATCCCAAGAAGAGAAAGGAGGTGGTTGCTGTTCAGTCTGTACTGATGCCCTATCAGCTTTTTCATTCATTTCTGGTATTTTTCTCTGACAAACAAATAAATGATCATCCATTCTTTTGGCAACAAAGGCTTAAGCTCTTAAAACACATCCTGCCTAGTAGTAAAAGGTCTGTTATTTAATGGACATTTTTCAAAACAATTAGTACTTTGGTAGCAATGTGTTTGCCTTAATGAGTGCACTCTGGCAGTCAGAGGAAACAGCATAAGCTGATACCTAGAGATGTAGGCTAACACAGGCAAATTAGCAGTGCTACAAGTCAGCTACTGAATGTACTGCACATCCAAGAGGTTTATTTTAATGAGTGAAAAGCGCTAGGTATGATTCAGAATGGCTTAATTTTTGTTTTCTCCCCAGGTATCCACCCCCTTTTATATTTTCATTCAGAAGGCCTCGTATCACTTCTGTGCTTGTGATAGTTTATGCTGTATGGATTGCATTCAGGTCTGCTTTGACTTGCTGGACTGGCACCAGAGACAATTTTTCATAAAGTCTCAGACTTGCTTCATTGCTGTTGTTCTCTGATGTTTGAAGTCAGTGTCCTTATGATTGTAGGTATGCTGCTGGCATTTTGGTATAACATAGATTTATTTTTAAAGGTTTCAGGAGGTTTTTCTTTTCCCAAGATGGATCACAGTAAAGGCTGGTGGTATTGAAGAGGAAGAGGCACGGGATGCAAGCTTGGCTCTGAGTATCCAGCACTAGGTGTCATGGTGGAAGTTGCTGGCTCTTGGGCATGTGTGGTCCTGATCTGGATAACTGGATGGAACCTGACTGCGGGTTTGGGTGGTGAGGAGTTAAAAACTATTTCCATGGTCTCTTTGACAAGAATCCAGCCTGTGGAGCATTTCAAATCTGAGCAAAACTCCAGGTGTATTCCTGAAAACCTTGAGTGTGGCACAGTGAATAAGGAAAAGTGTTAAAGGACAGTTAGGAAGCATTAGAGTGGCCACAGAGAAAAAACCCCTTTCTAGCAATGGTACTTGTGAAACACAGAAACGCATTGCCTGGAGGGGGAGGCGTGGTCTCTTCTTTGCTAGGTCTTGCAGAACAGGATGGACAAGCATCTGTCAGGAATGGCCTATGCATTCTGTCCTGCCTTGCGGCAAGGCATGGACTGGCCGTCTCGTCCTCTATTTTTAATGGTTGCCTACACACAGGCTGTTTGAAATTTGTCTTGGATCTTGCTTGGGATTTATGTAAGTTTATCTTGTCCTTTTTTTTTCTGAAGGTTTGTGCTTCCCTGAGGGATTATCAGTGCATCCTACAATTCTGTCTCCAGCTGAATATTGGGATGAGAAACAAACCTCTTCTCTAAGCAGCAACTGTTCGGTGTTAGCAGTGTCACTAGCTTTTTATGGCTGCTGTTTGAACAGCCCTACCAGTGGCTGTTGCAGGGAAAAACAAACATGCTGCCTATCTTTAAAAAAGGGACAGGAGAGAATATGGGCAGTTAATGCTCAGTCAACCTAAATTTGATCTTCAGAAAGATATTTGACCAGGCTGTTAATCAGCGTGAAAGTACCTAGGGGATAACAAGAGACAAGCAGGAACAAACCCAAATTTTTCTTGAGTAACTCACGCTAGACTTCTCTGGATTGTTTTTATTCCAGCAGATAGCTGATGGAGGGGGATCAGTAGGTTGTGACATTTATTACTTATGTGGCATGATAATAGCACTGAGTTCTCAAAATTGCAGTAGAAAATCCTAGACTGGGCTGAACTGCAAGGTGAGTGCAAAGTCTGGATGGACACACACTGTGGACTAGAGGTTGGACAGTGGCTGGGCTTACTACATGTGTGGAAAACCCATACCCTGTGCAGATGTAAATAGGGCAGAAAATACAAACCCGCAGATCTGCTAGATCTGCCACCAGATAATGTCACAATAGGATAAAAAAGAGAAGAAATATTTATCGCTGGTTTTCCGTCAGATTGGATGGACATAACATATGCGGTCATACAGGGGTCTGTCCTGTGGCTGGTACTGTTCAAGTTTCCCATTAATGGCTTGTCTGGTAGAACAGAGAGTACACACATTAATTGTGAGGAGTGGCGAGCACTGCGAGGGCAGGAGCAGAATACAAAACGATTTTGTTAGATTGGAGAAATGGTCTGGAATCAATATGATGAAATTCAATAAAGTCAAGTGCACAGAATTATACTGAAGAAGAAAATATCAAAGGCACATATAAAAAAATGATATAAACTGACTAGATGCAAGTACTACAACATCATGCTGATTAAATAGTAAAGTTTTAGCCTGGAAACTGGGTGCAGTTTTGAGAAAGGATGAGAAAAACCAAAATGCTGAAAGAAAACTTAACCTGTATTTGATGTGGACAGAGATTGTTTAGCCTACATGAAATATATGGAGAAGGGAATAATAACAGCTTCAAACATGTGAAAGGCTGTTGTAAAGAGGACATCTATAAGTTTTTTCTGCATACATACCCAAGGTTTGCTCTTCAGCACTGCAGATGTAGGTCGATCATCAGCTGTGAAAACAGCTGTAACGTGATCTGTAAGGAACCTCCAGAGTGCCAATAGTGGGATATTTGTCTGAAGTGGTTAAACAGTTGTGCAAAACACATGGGATTGCTATAGTTCAGCCTGCCTCAGGTCTGAATGGGCTTGGTTACCTGTTGAGGCCCCTCCAACCATGTGTTCCTAGGAATGGGTGCCTGAGAGCTGCTCTACAAGAGCTGCCTGCTGAGTAGAGTAACCCCTAAGTGATGCACTGAGGATCTGAGCATCCTGAAACAGATCAAATGGTTTATTGAGGTTTTTCCCAACCCTCAGCTTCTGGGATTATGCACTCAATGGATATTTCTAAATGGTGTGCTGAATGTACAGCAGTGTTTGCTGTCTAACAGTGAACTGTGTGATGGTCAAGGCTGAACTTGGCTTTAAGAGAGCTGTTCTGCCAGAAGAGGCATCAATATGCATCTTGCAACCCCTGCTCACTTGGCATTTTGGGTTGCACATTCTGTCATGCTGAAACAAAGAGGTTCCTCCTCTTTCCCTAAATCCCATGCATACAAACCAGCAATTTCCATAGCAGAATCATCCAATCTGTTATCTTGGCAGACACCAATGCCTTTCTACTTTGGAGGAAGGAAATCTATCCCATAATATACCTGTGCAATATATGGCAATGGTGATTTTGTTGCTAACCCCCGCAGCAATCAGTTTATGCCCTCAAGCATGAGATTTGATTATCCTTGTCTTTATCTAAGCTACAAATGTTATTAGCAGCCATAAAATTGTCCATTAAAGTGAGAGGAATTACTTGCCTGCACCAGGGGGAGAACAGATAATTTACCACACTGATTTAAGCCCAAATGCACTTTTCTTTCCAGAAGAACCCTCTAAGCCTTTGTACAGCCTCCATTTTTGGATTTCAAAACCTATTTCCCCCTCCATGGCCTTCAAGTCTGGGTCTTTTACCATAACAGTGACATAGATACCTGCTGTTGAAATAACCTGTGAGATCATGACCGTGTATTTCTTCTATGTTCCATAACTTGAATGAATGCTTCTCTAATTCTGGAAGTGCAGATGCCTAAACTTTGGTTGGGTTTCATATTTTCTAGACTGCAGCATTGGTCTGAACTTCATTTACACAAAAGCAACTCTGGACGCCTTGGGCTGACTTGGCACCCGTGGACTGACTGTGCATCACTGGTTGGGTGTAGGATCAGTTGACTTGCTCCTAGCAGGGTCATTTGCATAGGTTTTCTTGATCCTGCGATACTAGGTTTTTGTGAGAGGAAGAAGTGATGTATCACAGGGGCCAAGAAAAGATGCTGTGTCTGAGTGGGTGAGATCCAGGGTAGTGTCTGAAAAATTTCTTTGTCTTCCCTGGGACTGGCTGATTCATCCCCTTCCCACCACCCTGTTAATTCCTGTTC
The DNA here is from genome assembly GCA_013398955.1 of Callaeas wilsoni. Classification (NCBI taxonomy): domain Eukaryota; kingdom Metazoa; phylum Chordata; class Aves; order Passeriformes; family Callaeidae; genus Callaeas; species Callaeas wilsoni. The sequence goes on from VWPU01006882.1 coordinate 15,271, forward strand.
ATATATCAGTTCACCGTAAAGCTGCTTTTTTATTCCCATGTGGTATTGTGTTTCCACCCCCTTCCAACAACAGGGAGTGGGAGAGAACACCTACGGCTTTCCCAACAGACAAAAATGGTGGATCCTGACAGACTGGAACAAATTCTGATCACAGTTTTTCTCTGTAAATCCTGCGAAACTTGGTTGTTTTGGTGTATTTGTTGACTTTAAACTAAGATAAATGTGTGCAGAATGTGGTCTGGAGAGCCTGTGTTTTGAAGGAAGCATCTCCTCCTACTCACCCAACAAATTTACACACACACGGTGTAACATCGATATTAGCTCCTGTAGCAAATGGAAAATATGTCAGTAGCCCGAAAGGAATAGAAAATGTTCTCAAACAGGGCTTAAAAAAGTAAACAAACATCATATAACCAACAAAATCAATACAGTTCCATATTAGCCATTACAGATATCTCTGTCTTTGTCTACATCATACTGTGCACATTTCAGTGCTGTGGAAAATATAGAACCTAGGGGACCTAATTTCAGAACTTGGAGATGGTGTATTGAATGCAAGGCCTGGGATAGAAGGCCTGGAAGAGATTTATGTTAAATAATAGGAGAGATTTTCCCCTTGAACCCCCCAAAAGAGCATTAACTGAGTCAAAGAAATGTAAATAGATATACAAAAAAGAAATATTAATGGGTGTTACAACATTAATAGAAAATACTCCTCGAAAACTCTCTTTTTGTGAGTCATCTTCACTAACTTAAGAGATGAGTTTGTGAGAAATAATGTTAGATTCAGGATGTCCAAGAGAGGACAGCCTTTCAGCTTTCTGCATTCTAAAATCTTTGTCTTCCTTAGCTGCTCTTCTGCTTGGAGGGAATTTGAGACAGAGAAATGTCCTTATGCTTTTTCCAGCCTTTGCCTCATAGCCTTCCTTTACTCTTCATGTCATCCAACACAATCAGTAGTATTCAAACTATTCTTGTGGGCTTTCCTATTGAATTCCTTCAAGCCAAGCTGCTCTTGCCTGCTCTAAGCATCCCCTCTTCTGTTCCCTTGAGAACTTGGTACTCTTATTTATCCAGGAAGCAAGAGTGGAGGCTGCAGACTAAGTGGGTGGTTGATGCTTTTCCTAACCAGAAGAGCACATCTTAGTGGAAATTGTGTGAGATTTAATAGAAGGAAATTCTCCTGTGACCCAGTGTCATTCTTTGGTTGCTTGTCTAATACACTTAATATTTGGGGAACATCCTGTGTCTTCTGGATGGTGACTTTTGCTTCCATTCACAGTGCAGAGCTCTTTGCCAAGGAGAGGCTGGCAAGATTTCCTGCACAGGACATTGGTAGAGCCTTTGAAGAAGAGGAAGAAGCTGGAAACAACTATTAGGACAAAATGGACCATGCTTGGAATCCTACATTCAGGTGATTTCCTGAAAGAGAAATGTTTGGTTTTGGTGGTCTTTGGTCTTCTGGAGTTTTAGTTCCATGTATCAGCAAAGCTGTGCATGCTCACTGAGTGTGCTGGAGAGCCACAGGAGCTGTGCCTCCCTGTGTTTGCTTTTCCATTAGAAAGATAGTATTACTTGAAATATAGGTTGATTGATAGATGGATAGATAATTTATTTTCTTTTAATGTGATGTGCTCCAACCCTTTTACAAGTGTCCATAGGCCCTCTGGGAGGTCCACAGTCTTTCATCCTGAAGGGGACACAGAAGGTTCTTGTCTCTTCTCTGCCTTCTCTTCCACCTCCCTGCAATGCTTGATGTTGATCTCACTGCTCAGAGTGCCTGCAGCATGCACGAGACCCGGGGCCTGGGGTTCTTGTCTCTTTAATGGCATTCTGTGAGCTTCTGTTCAGAGGGAGACAGAAAGATCAAAGGCTGTGCAAGTGCACTGTGCTTGATTTTGCTTACACCAATACAAATCGATTGACTTCACTGAGTTATGAGGGATTTACAGCTAGGGGAGAACAGATTCTGACCTAATGGCTCCAAAAGAGGCTTTTCTTGGATGAGCAATGTAATTAGAGCACTGGAACAGACAGATTTCGTGACTCATCTGTGGGTCTGCAGTCTTTTCTTTGCTTCTAGTAGGGTGTTCACTAATGTCACCACACTTTCATTTCACCCGTGGGCTGATCTAATGAAGGCCCAACCTTTGCTTGAACAGAGATCTCTGTTCAGCTGCAAAGCATCCTCCGATCTTCATGTCACCATGAAGACTTTAAGCTCAGGACCAGAAACAAGGGTAGTGGAAAATTTCCGCTCTCTTCCTTTGTTGTACTGAAGCAGAGGATTAAAATAACTAGAAGAAACAAAGCAGGGTACAGGGAGAATGGACTGATGACCGAGTCCACTTACCAATCTGAAATATGTGTCCTAGCAAGGGGCAAAATCATGTGCCAAGATCAACCTGCTCTATATATCCAGCTGGACAACAGTACACGCATTTTGAAATCAGTAAAACTGCTTTTCATAGCTGGATGGAGGTCTGGGGATGAAGTATTTTTGTTAGAAATGCCGCTTCACTGAGACTGCAAGACATTAATTTCCAAAATTTTGCTGAGAACATTTTCTAGGTTTGGGGTTAAGGAGGTAGTCATAGTGTAAGAGGGACTCAGCATGTATTTGGGAACACTGGAGCTGAGCACAGCCACAGGGCTCAGGCCTCCAGTTGTCTGGGGGCTGTGTTGGGCACAAGGGCCTGGCAGACAGCTGACAGCACTCAGGATATGGAGGTGGTGCAGTTTTGATTGCTGGTTCTCCTTTGGTCCCAGTGCAACAGGAATTGGAGTCAGGGGCCAGCTGTTGCAGTTTGGCTGGTGGCCATGACCGTGACAACAATAATGGCAGGGTGTGTCAGGGCAGGAGCTGTCACCCTGTTGTGTGTATAGTGCCACCTCTTTCTCACCCACCTCTTGTTTCAGCTGAGCTTGAGCTGTGACACCTCTTCGACACAGTAGATTCGTGAAAGGGAAGCAGTGATGCAATGGACTGGAGTTCAGCATGGGATGGGAGAGGTGAGACAGTGACACCATATCTGGCATGACTGATGGTTCCTTCAAAAAGATTGGGGGCCACTGACAAGGGGAGCTCAGTGGAGGTGCCCACCTTACATGCAGCCTTGTCCTTTGTGTCTGTGTGCTCTCTTCTGAAGCCTTCCAGGTGCCAGAGTGCATCCGCGCTCCAACATCACAACCTACTGCAGCCATTCCTCTGCTGGATTTAGCCCTCTGAAGTGGGCTGCTGCCGGTATGGCTCACATTCAGCACAGACTGTAAGACCCACCTGGGAAGAAGGTGAACTTCTATGTGCTGAATCATGTGCCTCACCACTTGGCAGTGACAATAGCACAGCTATATGTGCAATTGGATTTGATGTCAATTTTCTTCTGATTTGCCACTCATTGAAACTGAGAGCCAGTCATGATGATCGGTCCTGTCCTTGGATTCAAGCCCTGATGCACTGGGCTCCGTACCAGCATGAAATTCAGAGTAATTTCAAAAAAGTGTCCAGAAGACCATGGAGCTAAAGCTCCATTTTCAAAAGTAGCTTTTGCACTTAGGAGGCTGCTTTCCAAGCCAAGGAACCCCACACCTGCCAAATATGGGTTTAGAAAATAGGTTGGTTGGAGTGTGAAGTCATTGAAGAACATGAGAAAAAGATGCCTTTCAGGACAGTTTATAAAAAAAGGAGTACAGGTGCCTGGTAACTCCAAATCCTTTGGTAATCCGCTTCTTCAGCTATCTGTCACACAAACATCCCTTGGAAGATTTTTCTCTCCTGTTACACCTGAGGAAGTCACCATGTGGAGTATTAATGAAAGCTGCAGTCTGTTGTACATAGGTGTTAAAGCTGCTCTTTCTGCCTGCTGGCTCATGAGGTACCAATTCAAGTTGATTTTCACTTGATGAATACCTGTAAAACACAGGAGTAAGTCTATGCTTTAGAGAAATTTCTGTTGCTTTGAGACAGGTCAAAAATGGGTGCAACAAGTAGTAGGGTGGAGGGAGAGGAAAATAGTTACAGTTATATTCTGCTAATTGCTCTTAGTTGCCACCGTCATTGATCAGATGAAGAATTTATCCCAAGAAGGGTACTGGGCTTGTGGGTTAGTTCAGGGACATGTTTTGCATCCAAGATGCCGTGAGGAACAATGCCTGGAGATGTGTTTTGAAGAAGCCAAAAGCTGTAGTCACAGCTGGCACAAATGGCATTGCAGATGGGGAAGTGGGTGATGAGAAAAGGGAACTGGGAAAGATGGAACAGGGTTGTGTGGTCATGAAAAGCTTGAAGATGTGGGAAAAGGAGAAGTTAGAAGAGAGGAAAGGGTGACGTTCTTGAGGTATTGTGCTGCTCAGAATAGAAGTCTTGGCCTTGGTTTGCTTTAATGTTTTTTCCAAGGTAGGTGAGGCTATCCCACCTGAGCAGGGTAGCCTGGAGGTATAGGGCATCTCAGAGTATGCAAGTGCAGTTTAGAACAGTCACAACTTGATTGACCTTCCCTGGGATGCTGGTGGCAATTGGACTTGGCTGAGGGTTTTCTTTATGCCTTGTAAAATTGTAGGGATCTGGAGGATGCACTTCAGACCTTTCTGAAAGAGTCTGAAGCCATGTATTTTATTTTTTAAGCCTCCAGAGATAAGCACTACCATATGTCCCCAGGCTATCTGCACTGCACAGTCATCTGTAATATGGTCTAATACAATGTAAGAGGTTCACACAGCTCACAAAGCTCCAAACCAGGCAGGATTGAGGCATCTCAGCACTGTTTTGCCTGAACCTACTGGTTTTGTCTGCTCTCTGCACTGGTTTTAGCATCAGCCTCATTAGTAGCATAGCTGTTTTTATGATTACCAACTCTTTAGCAAACTTTGGGGTTAAAATTCTGATGAGAGAGTCATAAAACTCTTTGTGCTGTTCTGACCTGTAGAGGTATTTGGCTGTGGGAACTGTTATACCTCAGCAGGATTAGATAATGTAGAAATGCTAGACCTATGTCATTAAAGCCATCGATCAATAATCTGCAATCCTAATTTTCCAACCTCAGAGGTTTCTTAATGACTTCAGCTGAATTTGTGGACGCCTTCCATCTCTGGGTGTTTCGAAACAGACCTCTAAGGAGGGAAGCTGCTACTGCAATATATGGCAGACATGCTGATGGTTCTGTTTTCAGCCTGGGGCAGGGCCACGCAAACCTTCCTGGAGCTGTTCTCTAGGTTAAACCACGCTCGGGGAGTACTGAATATTGTCACTATTTCTTGTGTGACCGGAGAGAGCTGAAATACCCTGGGGAAGAAGGAACCGGCCAAATCCACTCTCGCGGCCGCACCGCCCCAGAGAAGAATTTTGATTGTGAGCAGCACAACTCCAAAGTGCCTGTGATGTTCAGCTGCCGTCAGTGCAATGCTGAGGCAGACGTGCCGCTTCCTCCCTGGATTGTGTATTTTGAGCACGTTTCAGTAGTGCTCTAAGTTAACATTTTTTTTCTCTTCCTCTACAGTGCCAGTCATTGCGTTTTCTTCATTTTAGTGATTAATTGCTCTAAATACTCCTGCTCCTGGACTGCAGGAGTACAATTTCTGTGCTGTATTTCATCTGAACTCGCTATGCAAGTACAAGCGAACTTGGGGGAGTGCACACACCCACGTCTTGCTAGGTAGAGATGGTTGCCAAAAGGACACCAAGTAAAAGAACAGTTAGTTCTTAAACAAGGGTATAATCTAATAAGAGAAAAAAAAAAGAAAATTACATACTGGAATCTTCACTGCCTTTCCCCTCCCCCTAGTTCCAAAATTTACAGCTAGTACAACCCCTGACTAGAGCAGTGATTTAAATATATATAGGCATCTGTGCTTCTAAGAAAAGGAAGTGTGTCTGTTTGGGGAGCTATGTGGAATGAGTTGGTGGATCTCAGTCCAACTTCTGGCAGACAGGTTTTCACATTGCTCAAAGTCACCCTCTCACCCAGCCCCCCTCTAGGGCTTATGCCAAGGGCTCTTTATCTATCCCTAGTATGATCCCACCTGCCTTAGCATCTTTTGCAGAGATGGAGAGTTCCTCATGTTCCATTGTGTGCCTTCTGGGCTGGGACACTCTCAGCCCTGCGTGTGGAGGGTAGGCTTGGCTGTGTTCTTGATTCTCCCCAGTGTGGCTGCTCCTTTGCATCTCACTCCACGTGATCCCCGTGTGTTAGACACTTTTAGCCATCCACATGACTGGTTTTGCCTGGCATGTGGCATCATCTTTTCATCGTGCTGAAAAGAGGCCAGCTAGAAGGCACAGCAGTGTCTTGTGCCAGGACCATGGCGTGGCTGCTGTCTTGGACGTGCTGACACACCCCTCTCCTGGGGCCGCTCTGCCAAATGTATCAGGACCCTGGAATTCATCTGGGGTGTTGTAGCACAGTGCTTCTTCACCTTCTCTGTACCTAGCTCTGTTTTGTTACAGGCAAAAAGCTTCAGGGCTTGCAACAAATTTAACAGCTCAAAAATAGATTAATTTCTGCTGCCCGGACTTACAATTTCCTTTTCATCTCCTGGGTGGAAAATCCATGGCTTGCTGCTGGCGCCCTTCACCTGTTCTTAGGATGTCCATTGCCAGGATCCTCAATCTGGTCCTGTTTATGTGCTGCCTTCCAAACCTCACTGTATGAGTTACTTGCAAAGCTGTTGCTGTGCCTGGGTGTATTCAGCTACTTTAAGGATCCTCTGCCCCTTGAAAAGCACAACTGCCCTTTCTGATGGCAGCCACACACTTCAGGCTAAGTGCTTTTACCTTGACTCAAAAAAAACTTAAAAGGGAAATGTTAATTGCTTTAGTGGTGTTATTGTTGAAACAGGCACACCAGGCTGACTAGCTTGGAAAGATGAGTCCTGTTGCTGATGAGGGAGAGAACCATCTATGTGAAAAGTCTGCAGTGCCCAGGGCAAACTCCAAAGTGGAATGGAAATATATCAGTGATTGTCTTCCTTGTTGCTTTTGTCTGGAGATGGCAGAGCTGACTGGCATCTCAGGGCTGCTTCTGCAGTGATTTGTCACAGGCTCTGGGCTGCCTCGGTGTGCTGCTGCCTGTGCTGCTTTTCCCTGTCATGGCACGTGGCCAGCTGCAACGGAAATGTGAAGGGAAAAGGGAAGAGAGACTCTTCAGGGAATATGTTAGTTACAGGATTCATCAAGGACATGGGCAAGGTGTGTGCTTGCTCTTCTCCTAGGCTTGGAGATGCTGTGGGTGGAACAGCACAATCAGATTCAATATTCATTCAGCCCTGGGGGTTGAGTAGTTCTGAACAGGTGGCACAACTCTCTGGGAGCCTGGGTCCAGAACTGGGGCATAATACCCCAGGAAAATGAGGATGTCCCAACAAGTTCCCTTTCTCAGCTCCCATCTGCCATAAAGGCAAATCAATGTGTCCTTGCAGTTGCTGGTTTGAGTTGTAGGTGATGTGTCTCCATGTTTGGGGCTGGCTCTCTTTGGTGCTCAAGTGAGCTTACCTACACTCTTCTTGTGCCTCTGCTGTTTCTTTTTCCTTGAATTTTTGTGAATTTTTGAGCTCTTCCAGTCACAACAGCTGCAGTTTGGCATGTATGCAGAACCAACACTCTTTTATCAACTCAACACCTAACGCACATTAGACATCCCCAGGATCATAAATAGTGCTTACTTGGAGCAGGAGAAGGTGGGGAATGAGCACTTTCTCTGTTTGCTGCTAAAAATGAGCCATTCTATCAGCAAGGATCCAGCAAGAGAGAGGAGAAGGGAGGGAGCATGTGATGCTGTAGAAGGGTGATCAGATGAGGAGGAAGCCTTTGACTGTGTTTTGTTCCTTGAACTGATTCTGGATTTTTAAATTTGAATAAAATACTGTACCAGTCATGGCAACCACACCTTCCAAGCCCCTGAGAAAAGGTTTTACTCTGTAAACTTGACAAAAATATGCATATTGCTATACCTCCATTCAGGGTGCCCCAGGAACATTCTGCTTCTACCCTTAACTTGACTGTGTCTCAATCTCCTACCAGTGAAATAGTTATTAGTGCCTCCTTCTTCCCCTGCATATGCAGTCTGCCCTCAGAATGAATCCTTTCCTTGTCTTTTGCTGCATTTGTGGAGCACATAATATATAGATGCTTGGCTGGGGATTTAAAAGCCCAACTCAAATCCAGTGAGCTAATGTGTTATTTCAATTTCTGTATGCACCTGTTATTGTTCTCCAAATTCCTGGATTTTTTTCTTTTACAAATTCATGCTCATTCTCCCCAAAGAGGTTTTAATGGGAAAGAGAGAATTAAGGTAGACAGCCTGTAAAAATCCAGACACTTAAGAAAGAGCAGCAACCTAAATTATCATCTCAAGTTATTGCTCTACTGTGTTAGTGCTTACACTACGAAGTGCTTTGAGCTGTGAGGAAGCAGCTGGTCTGGAATAGTGCAGCTGATTGGTATCAGGTAGAACCAGCAATGCCCCATTATGTGCCAGGCAGGAATGGTGATCTTCTGCACGGGAGCATGGTGGAAGCTCTCTTGTATCAGAGAAATGCCTGGTGTCTCATGTGGCCACAAACAGGCTATAAATGGCATTTATTTAACAGTGCCTCCAGCTCATACAACAGAATAATCAAAAAGATGGCTTATAATCAGTTATTCTTTATGCTGGCTTGTGGGTCAGGAATGAAACAGCATAAAAATCATCCTACTTAACAAAGCACAAAGGAAAGAATCTGTAGTTTGTAGAGTAGGAAATAGGGTGGTCTGAGCCAATCTTGGGAAAAAAGTAGCCTTGTGGTCTGCAGGCTTCTAGGCTGTTTTTTCTTGCTGTAGCACTCATTAATAGACTCATTCCCCATGCATAACTCCATTTTTTTTGTTGTTTTTTTTTTTTTTTTAAACTCTATCTCAAGTTAACTGCTCCTCTTCTAACCCTCCAAACCCTCCAGCGTCCCAATCTGCCTTTTTGATCTTTAGCCCACGTTGCATGTAGTTCACAGAATTTCTACCTGGGCTCTGATGCTGAAGGGTTAATACAGCACACATAGGTGAACAGTGGTGGCTATAAATAAGTGACAGTTAATGCTTGCTTGAACTATTCAATAGCCTCTAAAACTGGCCACTAGCCTGAGACATTCATAATATTCCCAGAAAAACTTGGGCTTCAGGTTTCACAGACAACTGAGAGTATTTAATCCTAGCGCAGGAGAATGCTTTTCCCACCCTGTGACTTTTTATTGCTGAGTAATGAAGACCTTGACAGTGCTTTAATAGGACTGTGGCAGAATGTGGCTGCTTGGGTTTACCAGCACCGTTGTGATGGTGTTTGTATGGGTTTCTCTTGGTTTTCATATCGGTCTCTTTTTCTGGGATGGTCCTTCTTCGTAGCTGTCATTGCTCCAAAGAGAACAGGAGTGGATGGACTAGTCTGGTTGTAAAGATAGACTTGGGTGAGATTCATGTTTCCACTCTGCTAATGGCTCAGCAAGATGCAAAGTGAGGAACGTGTTCAAGGGATAGGGAAGGAATAGTATCTTTGGAAGTTGGTGGTGGGATCAAGTCCTTTGTGAATGGAATTCAATCTAATTGATGGTGCTTTTCAGCCTGACATTTCATCCATGCTCTATGCCAAAAGTGGTGTGTTCTTAAGCAGGGGGGCAAAGGCTGAACTGAGAGTTTAACTAAAAAATACTGTGAAATGGCTGTATATTCAATATCTGCCCTTGTTGCTGCAAAGGAATCCAGCTATGTGTCCTGTGTGTCTTCCTGCAGAAGCAGCAACTCTTTCTAGCACTGAAGTTAAGTACAATCCCAGTGCAGTCAATTTTGTTCCTAAAATGAGTGAAGGCTCCTTAATATGTCCCTGAAAATGCAATGGGAATTCAGAAGTGCACTCTGAGTTCTGCATTCCTTGGTAAAATCTAAGCAGGCAGAGAGAAAGAGAAAAGAGTGAATGCCTTATACAGCTCAAGTGATGGAAAAAGGTCTGTCCTCACAAATTTGCTTCAGATGTGTGTGTAGGCAGGACAATGACTGCTTCTGGAAGACTTGTTGCTGCTGGGCAGCCCCAGAAGGTAATCTGGAATATCTGTCCCATTATTACATCTGCTTGAGGAAGTTACCTTTTATGGCCACTTGTAAGCCGGGGCAACTCTGAAAGGAACCTAAGAAACTGTTTTAAAAGCTGTGGATCCAGTGACAGGGATCCTGGACACGGGAGGAGGCAGCTGGCAGGTGGGAACTGAGGAGCAGGTGAGGACTCCCCCAGGACATACCCATGGCTAGTGAAGTAGGAACTTCATTACAAAAAACTTCAGGGAGCCAAGTACTGTGTTTCAGCCAGTGTGAAGTAATTTAATACATTTTCCAATATTCTGTGAGCAGGAATAATGTAGCTGTAGTGCTTTTTCTTTTATCCCTGATATTCATCATGAAGATGAAAGCAATGATGTTGTGACTCAGCCAACCTGAATGAGCCTGACAGTTCGTCTCTCTGATGGGTTGGGACTGGGTTATGATACGGTGTCATTTACTCTTAGTTGGCTTTCAAGCCATAAGGGCTCCAGAAATCTCCCTGGTGAGGCAGAGATGAGGGCACTCAGCAAAATCTGGTTCTTCTGTAACTGACCAAAAAAAAAAAAAAGCCGTGAGAAGCTCCTTGTTCCTGGTAGAAAGATAACATCGACACAAAGAAGGTGGAATGGGAAAAATGCCTCATTCCAAAGTGTGTTTATCCACGATAAAGTGCTTCTATAAAAGGCATCTTGGGACTCCAAGTTTATCCCCCCTCAATGACTTCTAAGCTGGGTTTGCTTGGTTTTCAAGTCAACAGTGGTGCTACTTTTTTTCCCTACTGCCAACCATATAAACTTAGCTGGGTTCTGGAAATCAAGCAGTGCTTTCTCCCTCTCAACTGTTGCCTCCAGCAATATCCTGCAATCAGCACATGGGAAGCATTTTTATTGGTAATATGTGAGCCAGCTTAGATACCAACTCCTTCCCCCCCACAGTGACCTTACTGTGCTAAGAATGGTAAAAACTTGTGCCCCTAAACAAAATCAGAAGAACTAATTTGGACACATGCCACGTAGAGAAAGGGATTGTTTTTTACTTTGACACAGTGGTAACTGTTGACTTACCTGCTTTTTCCTGGTTCCCACACTCATATTTAAAGATCACTGTGGTGGAAAGCTGATGCATCTGTGCCTATTTTGTGGTGAAGAAGAAGGAAATCTCCTGTATGTATGTATTTAGGTATTATTCCTCTTTTTGGAGGGTTGTATGGAATTCCCACTTGTACAATATAGAATCTTTAGGCTGGGAAGTGCTGTGTCCTGAAGGCAGCAGCTCGGAGAGTGATTCTCAAAGGTGAGCATGCAAAGGTGGCATTAGATTTCCATTTGTGTCTCTAAGATGTTGGGTGGCTGTTGGGGTCTTTAACAGTCTCATGGGGAGGGGAAGGAGAATGATTTCTTAGGATTGTTTCTGATGCAGCTCTAAATCCATTTTGTGCTTCTGAGTGCACTTGCTCCTGATTTTGCTGTTTTGGTTTGAGTAAGTTCCTTATGTAGAACCATAGAATGGCTTAAGATGGAAGGTCCCTCTGTTGGTCATCAGTCCAAGCCTCTCCTTCAATTAGCTGAAGTCCTGAGTTAGGTTGGGGCTTTATCCAGTTGTTTTTTGATCATCTCCAAGGCAGATTTTTACCCAGCTGAGATGGCACAGCTTCTCTGCCCCTGTCAAGTGTTTGTTGTAAAGATTTTGAGCCTTAAACTTGAAGTTTCTCTGCAATTTGTCACCATTGCCTGCCATTTTACAGTGCACCTCTGGGTACACAGCTCTCCCTTCTCTTGACTTGCCCCTATTGTTCTCACTGATGCAACTGGTAGGATCAGCCCTGGTTGCTGCAAGAGCGCACTGCTGGCTCCTCTTCAACTTGCTGTCCACCAGGACCCCAGATCCTTTCCTGCAAAGCTGCCTCCTGACCAGCCATGATAGCTTTCAGACCCCTAATGACTATCTCCAGCCCTTTCCCTTCCAGAAGATCATGGGGGCAAGAGAAAGGGACTGTGAATCTATCTGGATGAATATTAAAAAAAGGGAATGTAAAGCCTTCAGCGAGGGATCTGTCACTGATGCTTCCTTTTGTAGCTGGAGCGATGTTTTTTTCCTCCCTTAGTGTAGAGCTGCTGAAAAATTGCACAGTATCAGTTGTAACAGCAGCATTACAATTTGCAAACATGCTATGTTGAGCAGTTAGTGTGAAGCTGCACGCCGGAGTCTGAAAGTTCCTCTGCTGATTCCGGCTGAATCCTCGCAGATGTCAGACTCTTCTTAGAGACTACATTTTCATTAAATTAAATCTTTGCTTTTTCCAGGAAAGATCGCTTTCTTCGACAGACTGTTCCACTGATGCATAAACCCAGAGTCGGGAGAGAGCTTCTAATTTTTAGCTGGCCTTTTGTATTTCATAAATTCCATCAGTTTTTTGTAGTTTTACTGTCTCTAGTAAAGTGTTTGCATCTTTCCGATATTAAGAGGCTGCTATAAAGTCCTTAGCATAGGTTATATTTAGTCCAAGTATATGTGTAATTGGCTGATTTAATCTCCCCTTGTTAGCCAGTTCTTTCCAACAAGTAAATAATTTCTCGTGCCTTTCTTTGGAGTTCCTTATCTCATACAATTCGTTATCCTCCCTTTCTGGGCCAGGGAGTACTCTGGAGAAGCAACCACAAGTGAGCATTTCGCCTCTCATTTTTTCACCAGGACATTCATGCTGGTTGTATTTCATCAGTGATTTAAGTTTTTAATTTTGCCTTTCCTGATGCAAGTGTGAGTGCAAGAGTGGTGCAATTACATCAGAAAGTGCCACAATGAACCAAGGACTTCTGGGACCAAAAGCCACGTCTGTAGCTGAGGCTGAGGTGGAGGAGGAACACACTGGTAGACTGCCTCCTGTTTCCTCTGCTTCTGGGAAGCATGGCTTTTCCCAAACTCAGCTTAACTGACATCACGGACCATCAGAGTTAAATCCCACAGACTGGCAAGGACTTTGGGATAGTAGGGTCACGGATTTGCCTCCCCACTTCTGTGAGGGGATGCTTAATGCATATTCCCTGTAGGCTTTTCTGAGCAAGAGGTGTTCAAGGAACTTTGTTTCACCGAGGCAAATGAACACACTCCTCTAGTCCTCAGTGAAAATACTGATGGAATTAGATGGGATGGGTGCCGAGTGATGGGGGTAGAAGATTTTGAGATTGATTAATTCAGAAACTGTTCAAAATTCCTGAGGCTCTGAGCGACGACACAGGAGCTGGTGGATAATGTGCGACCGACTTCAGTATCAGTGCTGGTACTCATGGCAGTGCTTGGGATGCTTTGAGGTGCCTTGGGGTGCCTTAGTCCTCGTGTGCATGATCTCAATCACAGGCACAACTGGTACGACCCAAAAGAGACCCTGTTGTTGAGACCAACATTGTATGGGCTGAATGGGGTTTGCTAAGCCCTCCTTTTTCTATTTCTTTCAAGCAAGCTGACAAAACGCTGTCAACCAGATACCTGCATTTCCAAACGGAATTTCCGGGGGAAGAGGATGCTTTTTCAATCGAGTAAGAGACAAAGGGGACAGAAGGCTGCTTTCCCCTCCCTTCCCAATTTCACGGCAGGGACGGCGAGATGCAGACGGCCCCGCGGGGGGGAACGGCGGTTCCCGAGCTCCCCCCAGAGGCTGGCCGGCATCCCGCTCCCTGCCCGCTCCGGCAGCCTCTCGAAGCCTCTTCTCTTATTTCTTCCGCCTCTTTCCCCCTATTTCTCTCCCCAGTAAAGCCATAGGTAAGTAAAGATTTTCTGATCTTCAGCACGAATGTGCTCGCTCCTCCATTTCCCCTCTCTGTGGGTACTTTGTACAATTTTTTTTTTGTGGATTTTTTTGGGTTTTATTTGCAGAATAAGGTGTCCACCTGTAGTGGAAAAAAACCTGAAGCCTCAGGTACTCTCTGGTCAACCAGTTGTTAAACCTGTTGTGGACTCTGGGATAACAGGAAAAAAAACCCCACCAAACAAAAACCCAAACACAAAACAAGAAAGGAAATAAAACCCCTCAAACTGTATCTTATCAATTTTATCTGCTTTATTTTTGCTGTCGGCTTTTGTAGGAGAAGCTTCAGGTTAAAAGAGATTTGCCAGTGGATGAGAGTGTACAGATACTTGTCATTTAGGCTGCCTGGTTCAGTACAAGCCATCACTGGAGGGAGGGTATAGAAGGCAGGAGGGACACTTGTTCTTAGTCCTTTTGTGCATCCTCCTGTTGGATGTTCCTATTAACTCTGGATTCCTGGCCAAACCAAACTCCCACTTTTTGGGAGTGCATTCTCATGTTTCTAGGTAACGCTTATTTCTGGCTGGGTTGTTAGGATTTCTGCAGGTTTGAGGGATGTGATTGATTAAGCCTGTGTTTTTCTTCTGGTTTTGCTGGGGAATTTTGGATCAATTCCTCCTACCATCCCACTCCTCTTCTCTTCTTCCCCAAAAGGGTGGGTTATTTTGATAAAGAAAAATGAGCTGCAGAGAATAGCAACACCAGTTACACTGCAGTGTGGGGACTGTAGGGTCAACCTTGAGAGTTTTTTTGGGCAACCCAGGGGGTGCTGTGGAGGAGAGGGATGATACAGCCACTAAACTGGTGTTTCATAGGGGGTCTTCAAATTACATGGGTTTCATGTGAAGGATTATAGGAGGAGGTGCTAAACCATTGTCAGAACTCATCTCCCAAGGCTGTGTTACTGTGTTTGGTTAACATTACAGTCACATGTAGATGGTGTCATTGGCCTTGCTGAGATGAAGGAGAAGACAGAAACTTTATGTTGTCAGCAAGGACTTGGCCAGGTCCTGGTATGTCACTGAACAGAAAGCCAGGTACAGCTGGGGAGCTGTGGGGGTGTCAATTTATTTACAAAGAGCTCTCATTTCAGAATGATGGCATTTTCCTTTCTCAGCCTCTATTTGCTTTGCCGTAGACACAGTCTTTCCTCCTTTTTGATGCATTATGTATTCAGCTGGGACGTGCACAGACTGATGGATTCTCTATTGGATTTGGTTTTGGCACCTGGGCTAGATTTTTACAATGGACTGTGTACTTACCGAGGTTAATTTTTTGGTATTTCCCTCTCCATGTTATGCAGTCTCACTGTACCTGCCCTTCTTGAGCACAGGCTTGAAATCTCTCACCCAATGTGATTCAAGTCACTTAAGTGCTTTTAATGGGCAGGGAGAAGGATTTGGGGTGGTTTCTTCTTGTCCAGTGAGGACTTTCTTTACTTGATAGTAATTTTATTTAATCTAGATTTGAGGCAGCGTGGGAGCCAGTGTGAGATCATTTGGGAAGTCTGAGCTCAAGCTCTGATGAGTAACCCTGTTAGTGAAAACGTTCTCAGGACACTTGCATGTTCTATGTGGCAAGCAGACGTTTTCTGGTGGAGACTGCTCCGTGCTGTGCATGTCACCCAAGGCAAATCTCCAAAATGTTCTCAGGAGGTTCTCTATCAGCATGAGAGGAAAGAGTAGGCACATTATGTTTTTCTAATCGGTGGGAGTTATGTAGGAATTTTGAGTGCTGGAACATGTTCTTCAGCCACTACATTTGATGTCAGTTCAGCCCCCTGAAGGCTGTGCCCTGGGGTCACTGCAGCTACTGGACAGCAGAATAATACTGGTGGACATCAGAGAGGCTTTGACATCTGTTACAGTAAAACACCTACTGGAGCAGAAGTGATCTGAAATTGGCTGGTCTGGCATTTCTTTACCAACAAAGCCACCTCCTTCTCTGTAACCATGGAGCTCAGTGGGGATGGAGTTGGAGTGCCTCGCTTTTTCTGTAAAGTATATTTTCTAAATTTTTGGTAAATGATAAAAATTTAACAGACTTTCAGGCAGTGATGTGTCAATAAAAAATAAATAGGTTGTGGTGAAGACATCCAAATACCATAACCAGCAATGCTGTGTTAGATTAAAAGGACAATGATACCAAGTAAAACCTTTCCAGTATGCATGGATCTCATTCATGATAATATATTACCTTCAAAAAGAGCGGTTTGTTAACCAGTATCTAGTTAAACTTGGCCTCTTTAATGACTATGAAAAAAACCCAACTCCTGTACCTCATTGAACATGTAAGTAAAAATCGTATTTTATTCTAGTTAAAAGATGTTTAATAAAACAGGATAAGAAAATTATGCTTTTATAATTTTCATCTCGAAGATTGTAAAAAGCATAAAACACTGTGAAAAGTAAGTGTTTTAGATACACTGCTTCTAACTCAAGGAGGTTTTAGCACAGGAATCATGAGAAAATATATGTTGAAGTACTTCTTTTAAGTATGTAGTAAAAAATGTGTTCAAAATGACCAAAGTATTCCACAGGAATGATGCAGAATTAAGTCTCTATTGATACTTTGTTAAGATAACGATTTTTTTTTACTTTACAGACAATAAGGTTTCAATAAAAGAAGGAAAAATTGAAGAACAACAGTGACATTCACATTCTGATGGAATTGACTTAAATATGTCTGAATCATTCAACTTTTCATCAACAGATTCATTTATCTTCTTTTTCTCCTTTGATTTGACTATTCAGAAGTGCCACTACTTTATCATAATCATAAGAGACCATTTTTAGTATCTTCAGCAAAACGATGTTTGGTGGGAAGAGGAAATTAAATAGTGAATCCTAGAAAAGACAAACAAAGAGGTTTGACTTTTTTTTCTTTTTTTTTTTCCTTCTAGTAAGGGTACTACTACAACGCGAGTTGAAAATTATGAGATGTTTGAAATTGAAACCAGTCTTGCAGTTTGCTCTTTCAATTAGGAGTATTAGTGAGTCATGTTCTAACTTCCCCCCCAAGTTCTCAGTAGGAACCAGTCCCACGCATGGGATCAGTAGTCCTAGAAGTACCTGCACTGACACAGAATCTTAGAATAAATTCGTAGAATATCTCAGTTATGACAGGACTCATAAAGGCCATTGAGTCCCAACTCCTTGCTCCTTTCAGGACTATCTAAAACTGAACCATATGAGAAAGATCATTATCCAGACACTCCTTGAACTCTGACAGGTTGGTGCCCTGACTGCTTCCCTGGAAAACCTGTTCCATGACAGACCACCCTGTCCATGAAGAACCTTTTGGCTGCCAGGACTCACTGCTGACTCACATTCTATTTGCCACCAGCCCAAATCGCTTTCTGCAGAGCTGCTCCCCAGCCTCTCATCCCCCAATTTATATTTATAATAATAATGGCCTCTTACACAAATGTGTGACTGTTACCTTATCATCTTCATTTTCAGCACTACCTGCCAAGCTCAGGAAGCCTCTCAGGCCTTAAAACTGCATCCCATGGAGTCCTCTCTCAGGACTGTAGGACTAGGAAGGCAGACTAGGGGCAGCCAGAGCTGCCCTTTGCTCCAGTAAATCTGTCCTTCCCTATAAAAAGAGCCTCCTGCACCTGCAGCAAAATTAAAACTCATTCTTAAAAGCTGGAAGGAGGAGGTTTCTCCTGGAAGCCACGTGGGAAGTCAGAACTGCTAGAGTAGCCACGCTCATGTTGTCCTGCCTTTATCTTTCTCTCTAGAAACATTTACAGGGACAGACAAACCTCCCTGAAAGGTCAGACTCTGACCTGACAGTCTGGTTCAGTGGGTAGATTTGGGATGGAAATCCTTTTAGTTTAGCTCCTTCTTTCCTTTGTTTTGTTGGGTCATTCCAGACAACTGGCTTAAAACTGCTGCCTCTGTTTCCTTCTCTAGCTGTGACAGTACCCACTGCTTGCCTTCCTGAATCCTTGCTGAGGATTGTTAATGGTGGGAGTGAAGAAATGCCTCCAAAAGTGCTAATTATTAACTCAAGTGATGAAATGCTGTTGTGCGTGCAATAATTGTGCGCAATAATTTTGCATTTGGATGAACTGGCCAGTGTCAAAGTCAGCTGATGTTCAGAACAATTCACTCCAAGGCCCTGCTTAGCTGGGTTTATCAGCCATTGAATTATGAGCCTGGTGTATTGTTGTGTGTTGCACGGTGAAGGCATCATATCTGCACCAGCAAAGCCCCTGTTAGCAAGGCAGGCTGGGTGTGATGCTGTGAGCTGCAGCCAAGCCCAATTACCACGCGAGAACGCCTCTCCTGTTCGGAGCCTGCCAACCATTTCCTTTGCATATTAATGACATTTATTCTATTTGAGTGGCTTTGCCATCATGTCCCCGGCTCCCATTCCTCTGGCTGCATGGCTGTAAGCAGTGTCAGGCGTGGGCAGAGGTTGTTCCAGCTTGAAGGTGGGATTAATTGTCCTTTGAAGACAGGGCAGGGATTTGGAATTTGGGGTTTTGACTGTATTTAGGGGTTTGGCTGTACTTAGCAGCACCAGCTACCTCTGTCATTTGCCTGGGGTAGGAGTAGCAAGTTTGGTCTGTTGCCCTTTCCCCCAGAATTTTCCTTCTTACTCCCATCTTGCCCCAGCTTTCTGCACAGTGCTCTCTGGAAGAGCTCCAGCTTGGCTCCTGGCCAGAGGAACCTGCACAGTCGGGTTTCTCTGTACCAGCCTTTTCGAGCCCCTCTGAGGTGACCCCGTGATGGGGCTTCCGCAGTCTCAGCCCGCCGGCTGCTGGTACAAAAGAGGGATTAGGCCCACGTCTGATCCCCCCGGTAAGCGGAGGCCAGACATGGTCTGCTCTTTCAAGAACAGTTGCTGTAAAGATTTTAAGGATGTTGTCACAGCTACACTCGCGGGCAAATGGAGCAGTTCATCTGCTTCAGGCTGTGAAGATTTAATTGAGCTCCAAGGGAAGGCTCGAAGCTGAATTAAATCTTTTGCTGATGGAGAGCAAAGTCTGCCATAAAGAAATTGTCCTGATCCTTGTCTTCCCTGAGTGCTGCGATACCAACCCAGGAGCAGCTCTGACACAGTCCAGAGAAGAGTTGGTGCTGAGAAAGGGGCTGCTTACCCTCATGGAGTTACTTCCCACAACCAAATAAATTATTTTATTCTCTGTTCAGCATGTGTAAAAGATATTCAGAGCAACTGAATGCCATTTTTTAATTGCTGATACTCTGTAACTAGAGATTTTGAGATTTGCAGGCTCGCAGTTTAAATGTCATAATAAGATTACTCTCCGTAATCATGGAAGAAGAAATAGCATATGTAAGAGAGACAGACTAGGAGAGAATAGTTTATCTGTTTTCCTTAATAATGTAAATATGACACATTTATTAATTTTGGAGCAGACTGTGGAGGTCTGTAGTAGGGCCCTCCAGTTTTTACTCCTGGATTTTACTCTTGAATAAATAAACACTCAAGTTCTAGCACGTTCTGGGTCTCAGGCCATTTTTTCAGCCTCCTTACTGCCAGAGGTACCTGGTTAGTCCATCTCTGTAGGATTACACTTGGAAATCCTAAGGCACAAATCTTGCGCTCGTTGCTTGGAGTCAATTCCCCTGTATTTCTGTGCAGTAAACACTTAAAATACTTTTAAAAAATGCCTTCAACCCTGTGTTTCTGTTGGTAAGTTTGACAAAGACATATTCAGCAACCAGGAGTTCACTGTGGAACATGGGTTTGTGGGATCCTCTGGAGACAGACAGATTTAGTCCTAAGCCTCAGAGATCCCACGATATCTTTAAGAATATGTCAAAAAGTGCTTCCATGGAAGGAAATATTTATGCAGACTGTCATCTGCTGCCTTGGGTTTGTCTGTGCTTTGTGGACAGGAGACTTTGGGTTCTTCTGCGAAACAGTGTTTTTGTTTAGGATCTGTAATATTTTTTACATGAAAAAAGAAATAATGAAAATTTCTTAAAACCTCAAGAGTGTCACGTGTCTGGGTAAGGAGTAGAACTACAAGATATTGGTGGGCCTCAAACTTCTGGGAATATGTGAAGTGTCACATTTTGTTACTCACAATAGAGAGGTGCTTGCTGAGACAATAATTCTGCAATAACACAGTTATTTTCATGGATTTCACAAGAATTCAGAGGGCTCTCCTGCTGTCAGATCAGTTCATTAACATACCCCCAAACCTCGTTGTTCTAGACTTCATGTATTTTTCACAGATCCTCCCTTCTTGTAATGTGCCTGAACACATTTTTATTCCGACGTAACCAACCTGGGACCAGCAGTAAGGTGTCAGACATGTTTAAACTAGAGAAGAGTTATTACAGAATTCAACCTTGAGCTGCCTAGGATTACAGGAAAGCACAGAACAAGCCATGAATTATGGGGAAATAGATGTGAGGTGAGTGACAGGTAATATTCTTGGAGGCTTTAGGATTCCAGGAAAAGGGGAAATGTGAAATGCATGGTGAGACAAAATTAGAGACCCTTCAGAGACACTAATAAATTTGTTTGGTGTTGATTAGTGCAATGTTTGTGAGCAGCTTCCCATCTTTTGTGCAATCAAGGCAGAATTCTTTCTGAGTCAGTGCTTGGTAACCTGGTTCTCACCTTGTACCATGATTTTCACAGGCATGAAAGGTGGTATAAGTCACAGAGCTGATTTGTTTTAATGGCATTTTACCAATGTTCTGGACAGAAAAAAGTGAAAGCAGCCATTGTGGCATCTGTACTGGTTTTTGTCCTGTGAGTGGGATTTCATTGCACAGTTCTAGCTCTTAAATCTTTTGCGTGTCTCTGACATGACAAAATGAGAGGAGTCTAAACCAGACATAGCTTCATCCATACCAAAACTTGAACCAAATCCAGTGCAAAAATGAACAGACTGGTGCCTGTGACTGAAGCTTGCCTCACCCCTTCTTATGCAGAAATGGCTCTGGAAGGGTTTGCCTCTCCCATAGGAGACCCAGTGTCCCGTTGTGTTGTAATTCCTCCTGGTGCTTTTGGTATCATGTCAAATAACTCTGCATGGAGATTATTGCTGGAGCTAAGGCTCCCTGTGACCTTGGTGAGGTTAATCCTCATGTGTGCTAGCGTGAAAACAGCATCCAGTCCATATGTTCAGCCTTGTGTGTGGCTCCAGGAAGTGCCATGGGTGGGTTCAGTATTAAAATCATATCTCTGCCTCCTCAGGTAGAGGGAAGCTTGCCAAGATTGGAGGGGGAAATGTTAGCTGATATTCCTGAAAGCAAGGACAGTCATGATTTTTCCTCCTCCCACCTAGGTTAGACACTTGGAGAACCTTAGGACTTTTCTGTTTATCTTTGTTTAACGAGCAAAGAGAAAGATTGATTTTGATTTAAATGTCAGATGACAGAATTATAGACTTGCCAACGTCTTGGGTGCCCTTTTATTGAAAAGAAGCATCTGTGCAAGGATTGGTACCCGCAACAAAGCCAAGGTCTCAGACAGCACAATTAAAGTGACTCTAAGAAACTGGTAAATGCAAAGCACAAGGATGCCTGAGTCTGCCTCGGAAACTTCAACTTCATTTGAAGTTGCAGGATGGGGGCAAGAGAATTTTCTGTTCCTCTGACTCACATACCAAATTGTTCTGCAAAGCCTGTGAACCACATCATTGTCTCTAAGAGATGAAGGGATGGGAAGATTTAGGAATAGTTTACAGTGGGAGATGATGGTGGTTTCTTGGGGGTCAGCTGCTCGTTTGGCCCTGCTGGGTAATCAAATGGGGCTGATCTTGAGTCCCAAGTAGTTTCAGGGGTCCTGTGTCCAGTTTTGGTCTTCCCAGTACAAGAGAGACATATTGGAGAGAGTCCAGAGAAGGACCACAAGGGTGATTGAGGGACTGGAGCTTCTCTCCTATGAGGAGGTTGAGAAAACTGGGAGCTCAGGGAAAATCTCATCAAGGTGTGTAAATACCTGAAGGGAGGATGCAGAGCGGACAGAGCTAGGCTCTTTTCAGTGGTGCCCAGTGACAGGACCATTGGAGGGTCTATCTGAACATCAGGAAATACTTTTTTTTTCTGTGATGCTGACAAAATGCTGGCTGGGTGGTTGTGGATTCTCCATCCTTGGGGATGTTCAAAAGCCATTGGACTTGGCAGCTGGCTCTGGGTGGTCCTGTGAGGGGGGGAGACAGGATGACCTGCAGAGGTCTCTTCCTCCCTCAACCATTCTATGGTTCTTTGTAAAACTAAGGGTTCAGTTTACCAAAAGGAATTACATCCATCTAACCACTGGTGTGTATGACCGTGCCAATATTTTTCTGTACAAGAAGTCTCTAGTAGAGGATATCTCAAGTTCCAGAGCTCCACATGGAAACATGAAGCTAATCCAGACTAAAAGACGAGGATGTGCAGGCTGGAGATGAGCTACAGGCTCTGTGAAGTGATGTTTCACTGTGCTTTGCTCCTGTAAATGGGCTTTGACAGAGGAAGTTCCCTGCAATGAGGGAACCTGGCAGCACCTCAGGTTGAGTAGTGGCAATGTCCTCATCTGAGGGTTGAAGCTGCAGACTCTCAACCTCCATCCCATGTGGACTTGCTTGGAGCTTTGCAGTGTACCCAAAATAGCAGCACAACATGTCTGACTCATTCTCTGCACCACTGAAACACTGTGCAGCGTTGCAGTTGACCCAGCAGTGGCTTAATAATATCTGCAAGTCCAGTGATGTCTCCTGGACAGACCTGAACTACTGACACCATGTAGTACAGTGGAATAATGGGAAATGAGTTTTGATGGGAGGGAGGGTAACAGTAAAGACAAAAGTCCCTTCTAGGTCGAGAGGTTAATAGAGGCCAGGCCAGTGAAATGTTGCTGGTGGAGGTGCTGATAGGCCATGGAAAATTTACAAGCTGACATCCTGAGCCACTGTCAGACTGCAAAACGTTGACCTCAATCCTCTAGGCCTGTCATACCATGGCCAAGCAGGGGACACTGAGTCTCTGCAGAAGATGAGATTGCGTGCTGATGGTCAGGCAGCTTTCCCTGCAGTGTTCTTTTAGGATCTGCTGATCTCTGCGTCGCACTCTGTGTCATCCTGAATATGGCTGGGTGTCTGATCTGTTTGCTCTGAAAATGCAGAGCTGAGGTCTTACTGGAGGGCTGGCAGGAGGGTGGGGGCTGGCTGGTCTCTGTGCAGGACTGGCTGAGCTGTAGGCTTCACTGGAAACATGAAGAATGCATCTAATCTTAAAAGGTCCTTAATCGGTCCAATTCCACATCAGGCAGGGGTCTCTTTGGCATAGCAGTGGCCTTGTAACTGTTCAGCATTTCATTCTCTTCATTGATGCTTTTCCTTCTTCATAAAATATTCTAGCTCTTCTCAATTAGATGAATACTAACCTAAAGTGTTCAAAAACTCCTGTGAGGATACAAGTTTTATACCATGTGTCTTGTCTAAGCCCTGGGTGATGTGGCCAATGGAAAACTCTGAATCTCCCAACATCTCAGTCTCAAAGGGGAAGGACTAGTTGTAGCACCAGGCTAAAAATTATCTCAGCTGTGTCTTCCTCTCAGTTCCGATCCTGCTTTGCCCTGACGGTTGTAGAGGTGCTTTTCTCCCCCTCCAAAGCAGCTCACTGCCTTCCTGGTGTCAGAAGGTCTCGTTGCCTGGTGTTTATAGAAATTGGAAGTCCTCCAGTGAAAGGCTGAGTGCTATTTCACTCCTTTAACAACCCACCATCCTGTGTGAGCTGTAACCCCCATGACAACCATATGTCAGTCTTATTTTAAACCTAATCTGATAGAAATTTGCTTATACAAAAGCAGAGAGAGAGAGATGAGAAGAGCTGACCCCCCCACATACCTACTTAAATTTCCAGTTCGAAGACAGTGTAAATAAGTGAAGAGTAAAACTTGAGCAGGGTCTTCAGAGCTTGGCCCCTTTTCTCCCCCATAGAATGAAAGTAGCAGTAATGGGAGTTCCTTCTCTCACATCTCTGGGCCCACCTCTTCCTGTGCTCTTGGAGACACAGGTCATGTCCACTTCTCTGAGATCCAGCCCTCTCCACCATGCGCTGTCTCACCTGTGCTCCACCAAGCCAGGACACAAAAAGCCAAATCAAGACAATGCTTTGGGGCCAAAGCTGGCAACTTAAACTTGTTGGTGCTGAGAATTTGGTGTCCTTCAACTGTGTGCAAGGCACTAGCACTGGAGATTTGGGCCATGCTGCCTGGCAGAAGGGTAAATAGGTGAAAATGATACAGCCCAAGCCAGCTGGGGTCTGATTAGTGGTCTCCAGCCCTCATAATGGTCAGGCAGTTGTTTGTCTTCTGAAAGATGGAGCATGTGCTTACAGGGTAAATCAGACAGCTAGTTATGAGATATCCAGCTGAAAAGTCTCCTAACACATGCTGATTGAGTATTGGCTGATAAAAGTGTGGATTGTATGTCTCCCATTGAACTGTGCAACTAGAAACCTCAAAGATTTTACTGCTGGAAGTCAGGGGAAAACTTGGGTACATAAAATGGCAATAAATCAGAACCTGAAAGGTTTTTAGATTTAATGGTGCAGTGAACAGCATGAAAACAGGACCAAGAATTTCCCCTTCTTCCATATTTCTTTCTTTTCCCCTCTCCCTTCAGCTTTTGTGCTTTGCCATAAGGGAGTACTGAGGGAGGCTGCACAACATCACTTTTCCTAAGATGAAGTCCCTAACTGTTGTGTTTTGTTCCATTCTGCAGCCACAAAATTTACGATAACAATAAATCGAAGGTGGTAATATGCTCCTCAATTTATCGGTGAATTCGTGTATAAAAATGAATATGAAATACAACCTTCCTGCTGCTGAGTTGGAGTGTTGTTGCAAGGCAGCCAGAAACTAGAGATCCCTTTCCCATTGCAGTGGGGACCCCTTCTACTGGTTTCATTCATGCAGAGGTGATCAGGCTTCTCATAAAGCTTTGCAGGCTTCCAAGAGATGCATAATTTTCAAATTCATTTCCTGCTTGTGTTAATAAACACTTGATTCATGTCCTGCTTCCCAGTTATAGACTGGTTGTGGTGACTCTAAATACTAGACCGTCAAGGTGAAAGGGAGGCGATCATGGGCAATACACAGACTGCAGACGAGTTCAATTACTTGTTTGCATCAATCTTCACTCCAAAGCTGTGTTCATATTGGAAAGGGTTTGGGCGACAGGGTGAGAAGAGATGTGTGGGAGGGAATCCCTTTCCTCTTCTGAGTTTTAATTTCTGGGTGTCATTGAACTATTCCCACAAGCAAAGATCTGTGAGCCAGAAGGTTTCTGACACTGTGTCTCCCCTGTAAGTGCATCACATCACAGTAACTAGAAGACTTTCCTGACCCTGGGGCTGCAGGTAATCCAGGATCCCATTTTGGAGAATTTTTCCTTCTTTGCTCGTGCTTTGCCAATAGGATAATTAGAGGGGGAGGGCAACAGAGACACTGAGAAAGGGAGCCAAAATCAATATGGCACTGGAACAAATTGGGATTTTAAGGCTGCTGCACAGTAGGGAACACATCATGTGCACTTTTCTCTTGTACACCAGTGAAGTTGGCTGGGTGCAGCTTTGGTTCCTAAGGACCAGGTCTCATAAAAGAAGCATAGATCAGGGCAGTGGGGAAAATCAAGGTGTTCTGAAAGAGCTGAGCAGTTCAGTATCACACAGAAAATGCACAACCATGCATCAAAGTCAGCTGGAGAAACAGAATAATGCTGCAGTTAAAATACTGGTCTTGGGTTTTTGTGACTGAGCTCTTGATTTCACTGTGCTTTGCTTAGTTCACTTCATGTTGTTTGCAAGTATGCTGAAAGCTCTAAAGGATTTGGGAAGACATCTTCCAGTCTTCAACATCCAGTGATGATAAACCAATTTATCATAGATCAATGATTTTCCAGTGTAGTTTGTGGCTTCTCTAATAAAACTGTTACAGAAGATTGTGGACACTGCGAACCAGCTAGGAACCAACCATTAAAAGTGAAGAGTAAAAGGAAATTATTTGCAAATATCTTAAGGTCTATTTGCCAAGTGCTTATAAAAAAATCAATACATTTAAAGAAAATAAGGATGGTTCCCAAACATTCTGCTAACCAAAATGGGGCTTTATTCATAATAAATACTATTTATGATGAATAATTTGACTAGGGAGAACTGGAGAGAGGCCAATGCATCCATCTATTTAATATGAACTGTGGGTGATCCAAAGAATCATAGACTTCTCAGTCTTATTTCAGTTGCTGAAAGAATAACTGAGAAATTAATTAAAGAACAGGCAGTGAAACACCAGGGCAAATATAAGTTGAAAGTAGCAAAACTCCATGGATTTTAAGGGTAAAATCATGCATGCTTTCATTCACATTTTCTAGTCAAGGTAGGGATTACTCCTTTCACTGGCATTTCTGTATCTACTAAGATCATGAACAGAGATGAGAGCTTTCACTCAGTGTAAGCAGAGCTTAGCACATTGCCACCTAATCTTTGGTGATGTCTTAGAAGGCTGCAGCACCTGAATGCAAATAATGTTATGTGTCTGATGTTAATAACCCCTCAATTTCTTTGGGAAGATTAAGAGCAGAGCAGATAATGGATGACTGGCAAATACAGTTAATTTAGATTTTCAAGATGCTTTTGAAAAAAATGCATTACAAGAAGCTATTAATGGGATTTGGTGAGTATAGAGGAAGAAGGAAGGCAGAGGCATAGCTTCAGCAGTGGTGAAGAGGAGGAACAGAAAGGCAAGGGCCAAGAGTTCAGTTCTCAGCATGGGAAGAGGTTAATAACAAGTTCCACCCAGAATCAGGTTCATGAAGATTTGCGAGGAATAAAAGCAACTCCATAAAAGCTTAATAAACCATAAAAATTGCCAACATGAATTTCAGTATAACCAAGCACAAGGCAGTGCTGCTCAAAAGGACTGATTTAAAGGTTTCATACACGCTGATGATTTCTGCATTCAATTTAACCCTCTAGACATGGGGACATAATTGCTAGCAACTGAAAGAAGGGATTCAGGCAGCACACAGCAGGGCTTGCAGCAGTGAAAAGCCAACTCATCTGAGTTGAGGAATGGGTGGAGGAAGCTGTGTCCAATAACAATGATGTGTCTAATAATAATCTGATGAACTAATGCTTCATCTGTGCCACCTGCTGTATCGAGTCTGATCACCCTTTTGTTGAGAAGAGGAATGATAGAATCAAAGAATCATGAAATTGTTAAGGTTGGAAAAAATCTTTGAGAGCACTGAGTCCAGCCGTTAACTCAGAACTGTCAAGTCCCGACACTAAACCATGTCCCCTAGTGCCTCATCAACACGTCTTTTAAACACCTCCAGGGATGTTGACTCAGTCGTTGCCCTGGGCAGTCTCTTCCAATGCCTGACCACTTTTTCAGTAAAGAAATGTTTCCTAATACCCAACCTAAACCACCCTTGGCACAGCTTGAGACTACGTCCTCTTGTCCTGACACTTGTTAGATGGAAGAAGAGACCAACCTACAGCTACAACCTCCTGTCAGGGAGTTACAGAGCGTGAGAAGGTCCTTCCTGAGCGTCCTTTTCTCCAGGTGGAAGAATCCCATCTCCCTCAGCTGCTCCTCATCAACACTGGAGCTCCAGACCCTTCCCCCACTCTGTTCCCTTCTCTGAACGTGCTCCAGCACCTCATTGTCTTTCTTGTCCTGACAGGCCCAAAACTGAAACAAGAATTTGAGGTGTGGCCCCCTCACTGCCCAGCACAGAGGGACAATCACCGCCCTGGTCCTGCTGGCCACACTAGTGCTGACACAGAAGGCCAGGGGGCCACCGGCCTCCTTGCCCACCTGGGCAGACGCTGGCTCACATTTGGCCGCTGTCGGCCAACACCCCCAGGGCCTTTCCCGCTGGGCAACTTTCCTGCCACTCTGCCCCCAGCCTGCAGCACTGCAGGGGCTTCTTGGGACACGAGGGCAGCACCCAGGCCTTGCTCTTCTTGAACCTCATCCTGCTGGCTTCACACCATCCGTCCGGCCTGTCCACATCCCCCTGCAGAGCCTTCCTAGCCTGCAGCACATGGACAGTCCTGTCCAGCTGGGTGCCATCTGTGAACTTACTGAAGGTGCCCTTGATCACCAATAAAGATATTAAACAAGACTGGCCCCAACATTGAGCCCTGGGGACCAGGAACCAACAGTGAGTGGCCAGCTGGACGTAGCACCATGCACCACCATTCTCTGGCCTTGACCACCCAGCCAGTTTTTTGCCCAGTGAAGATTATGTCCATCCAAGCCATGGGAGTTCAGTTTCTGCAGGACTATACTGTGGGAAATGGAGTTAAAGGCTTTACTAAAGTCCAGGCAGACACATCCACAGCTGTTCCCTCAGCCACCAGGTGGTCCCCTGGTCATAGAAGGAGATCAGGTTGGTCAAGCAGGACCTGCCTTTCATAAACCCATGCTGGCTGGGCCTGATCACCTGGTTGTCCTGTGCATGTCACATGATGGCACTCCAGATGGACTTCTCCATAATATTCCCCAGTGCTGAGGTCAGGTTGACAGGCCTGACGTTCCCTGGATCCTGCTTCTGCCCCTTCTCATAAATGGGCATCACATTTGCTAACCTCCAGCAAACCGGGATCTCTTCAGTTACCCAGGATTGCTGGTAAATGATTAAAAGTGATTGGTAGTGCAAGTAGGAAAAAAATGACAGTGATCAACAACATGTGGTTTTTCTGTACAGGCTAAAGGGAAAATGTTGCAATTTAATCCATAGGGAAAGACGATAAGTTAGAACTGGCATATTTTACAGAGTTAATATTCAAAGGGAAGAGCTTGTCTGCCACTTTCTTGGTTTTGCTTTTTGTATTTTAGTTCTTTTTATGAAGTAATGAGTACAGAGAACTACAAAGTTAAAGGCAGTTTATTTCAGAAAGGAGAACTGTTCAGAGGCTGCATGACAGAGGCAACATTTTAAGTTTGTGGACCTCAGTGGGGAAAGTATTTCTTGGCAGTGGCTGTATACTTTTGTAATGTATGCTTATACATACATATATGTATTTTTTTTTTAATTAAGGATTTAATGCTTTCAGCATCTATAATTTTAGTACTCTAAAGGAAAGGAAATGTCTTGGGCTGTGAACATTCAAGGTGCATACTGATCTCAAACTGGGAATGGAAAGGGATGCCATGCCGTGGAAATACCACCCTGCTCACAGATGCTGCTCTACACAAAATCATTTTCACACTGCAGTGATTGTAACATGAGTTGTCTCCTTCCAAACTGCACAGGGTTCAGATTTGTTGGCAGTTTGGGGCTCTAGGTCAGGCTATCTTGAAGTTGCCCAGTGTGGCATCCCAGACCAATCTGAAATGCTTGGGCAGGGGTGTGAGGCTTTGCCTTTTTGTGACTGAAGTTTGCATTCAGTCTGAAGCATTTGAAACAGGGAATGAAACACGGGCAGGTCTTTCATCCCAGCTCTTGGGCAGCAAAGCTTCAGATCTATTTTTTCTGAGGAAGTGGAAAGTGAAATCCCTGCAAAGCTGAAGAATGCCATGAGAAATTGCCTATGACCTGACACTCCTGGATGTGATGACACAGGCTGGGATGTTGCTGTGCACACACATGTGCTGGTCTGGGAGAGACAGCAAGCTCCAGGCAGCTGAGAGGTGCTTGCTGACGGGCAGAGCTACTGCTGTGAGTGAGATATCAGTGCCCTGTGCCATCAGTGGGGATCAGTTGCTGGAGAACTGAACATGTGCTCTCTATTTTTCTCTTTTTTCCTGAAGTCACTTGATGTGCATGTTAAGATGTGACCGCCTGAGGCACCTATCTGCCTGTTTTCCCATAATGGTGCTTGCTGGCCTAGCCTTACACTAATTGGAGTCCTCCAGCTGGTGCTGAGAAGTCTCCTGCTGTCCTCTTGCCTCACCTCCTTTTTCCGCAGCACTCTTAATGGCAGAGGTAGCAAACAGGACAAGGAAGACCTATCTGGATGCTAAATAAGCATTTAAGACACTGATCAAATGTGACACAGGGATCACATCTCTCCTTTGCTTGAGAAGGCAGGGAAGTGCTCCAGCCTTCAATTATCACTGGGGAGCTGAGGCACAGAAAATTTCCTGATCACACCATGAAGAAATTCAATGGCAGCAGCAGAGTTCAGCTTTCCTGAAGCCCAGTCCTGGCTGTAAAGCAGAAGCCTGACCCTACAAAGAGGGTGTTTTTTCCCCTCCTGCCTGTTTGTCACTGGGTCTTGTTGTGTCATGCTTAGCACTAATATCTGCATGTGCTGTGGACAGGTCAGGTGTTTCTGGGGTGCTCTGTGGTGAATAAGCCTCACTTTAAGGCTTTAATGCAAATTCAGATCAGCAATGATCCAAAAATAGTAATCTTTAATCATGGGTAATTTCTAAAATGAATCAGGCGCATTCTTTTCCAATGAATGATTCTCTTAGAAATGATAAGGACTTTCTAATGTCCCTACAATATATTTTTAAAAGGCATAAGTATCTCCTTTTAATAAATCCCCTTTGGAAGTATTGTGTGCAATTTGAAAACCACAGGAAAAAAGGAGGGTCTGGTTTGAAGGCAGTCACTGCTCTTCAGCCTTAATCACATCAAGATGTTTTTTGTCTGCAGATTTCACTCGTGTGAGTGGATGTGTGGCTCAGACCTTTCCTTAGGCGTGCACTGACTTGATGAGCTGTAATGACCATGTCAGTGATCCATGGATGATGGGTCACTGGGAGATGGGGCATTTTGAAACTGCACCTCTCCATCCACTCTGCTGCGCCTTTGGGGGGTTTCTGGGGCATCCACAGGAGCTGGCCAGGAAGCAGTGATTTTGTACCCACCACAGAGCGCCCTGGAAACACCTTGGGCAATGACTTTCAGCATATCCCTGGCCTTTGAACTACTCTGAAGAACAACTCTAAACTGCAGGAATTTGTGCAAAACCAAAAATCCAGGGTGTAGTACTGGACCACATTGCCTTGCTGTGGTATTTCTTTGCTAACTGGGGATAAAGCTGCTGTGGGCCTACTGAATAAGCCTAGAATAAAAAGGAGGAGCATAGTCTGTGCTAGAGGCACTGTGTGGAGTCAGTGGAGGGATCCAGGAAGCATCTGGCAGGAGATGTTTACCTGGAAATGCTTGGACTCTGAGAGGGGACATAACCAAGCCAGACCAGAGAGACATGGGCAGTCACACGTGCTACACATGCATGTGCCCTCACTGTCAGGCATGTAAAACTTTCAACTAATATTGATCTTTCTTTACTATCTCCTAGCCTTTCATTCTGCCAATCTAGAGGAAAAAAAAGCATAGATTGTTTCCTTAAGAGTGCTGACATTGTGAATGCTCAGTTCTATTTCAGGGAGGCACAGTTACACTCAGGAGTTCCTGGCACTTTGATTCATACTTCTACCGTAGGATGCCCTGACCACCTGTGCAGTAGTTATTTTACCAACTTATTTTTGATAAGTCAGAAGTAGCAAGGTGTGGAATTACTAAGAGAAAACCTTTTTTCCTTTCAGGAATGTGTTTCACCAGGAATTGAGAGCTTGTCCCAATGTGCAGTGCCCGAGACCCAGGGCCAAGGATGCAAAACTTCCTGCTCCTGCAGCATGATTGCACTAAATATCCAGCATGAGCAGCTGATTTTGGTTTTTCCTTCAGTTTTCAAGGCTGTCCCACAGATAGAACCAAGATCCCTACAAGGCAATGAAGCATTAGGGTTGAACTCTTGCTCTGTGATAATGTACAGTTCTCTCTTGCATTTACAAGTATGTCAATAGGGGGAACATGGCCTTGTGTTGCAGACCCATAACTGTGAGTTAGAGCTTCCCTTTGTGCCCCTGCTGAAGGGCAAGCAAGTTTCATGGTGATGTGAAGACAGAGCTCCTTGTCTGAAAAGCTGATGATCTAGATAGACACCATTCAAAAGCAAGAGGTGTGAGGCAAGTGACTATCCAAACCAAGAGCTGAATTTGGAATTTTACTGCTCTTCTAGCCTGTCCAGTATTGGTTGGATGTGGTCTCAGTGCTTGGATCACTGGAACTGGTAGTTTTTAATAAATAAGCTATAGAAAAGCTTACATAGCTTTAGCATTTAATGTATAGCTTTTTATAGCTTTAGCTTTTAGCTTTTAGCTAAAGCTAGCTTTAAAAATGCATATGCCTGTGTTTAAAGGTGAGAAAAAGGTAAGTAGGTTATGGTGAAGTCATGTGGTGTGATTGACTTGTTTTTATAAACATGTTTGTTTACTTATCCTCCTGAAAGCGTGGGTGCTAGAACAGAGGAACTGTGGTGTATCTTGTAGCAGGAAAAAGAGGTGGAGGCAGGCAGGCAGAAATTTGTGGTGGAGGCATGGAAATCTTTTAAACGGGATTTATCTCTGGAGATGTGACATGAAACTGCCCCCTTCACTACTGGTGTACCAGGATGGTCATCCTCCTTCCCCATATTCCTTGGAACAATCCAACTGATGTTGCAGTGGTTTGCTGCAGCTAAACAGCAGCTGCTCCTTGGCTTTCCATGTGCTGTTTCGTGCTGCACAGAGCATGTAGATTATTCCTGGGCAGTGCCATGTTCTTCTCTCTGTCCTCTTGTGGCTCAGTTCCCCTTGCCTGGTATTGCTGTGCCTGGGGTCATGTGGGTTCTCTGCCTGGGTCTTCTCTCTACCTGTTCTCTGCCTATGATGAGGAGAACCTTTAACTAGAAGAGTTAGTGGGGTAATTTGACTGAAAGTTATCCTTTGATAATCCTCATTTGGATGTCATGCAAGATCCAAGGTGGTCCTACAGAGTGCAAGAGACAGTGACACTTTGTGGGAGCCTTGGGTTAAGTATTACATGGGGCTTAGAGTTGCAGAAGGCAAATGTCTGCTTAGGAATTCTTCCTATCCCATTGTCTAAATTTCATTCTGTACATGCCCTCTTACAGAGAAATTGTTCTGCAAACACTACAGAGAGCTGTAGGGTATTAAAATTGGGTTTAGGCTAGCGTTCTCCCACCTGGAAATCCAGGTGCTTTACTTATCATGGCTTGAGCTCTCCAGAGCTTGGAGACAACCATAAAGCTTCTGTGAATATCCTTAAATAGCTGTTCTGCATGTATAAATGCTGCTCCTAATTTCCAGAGCAAGTGGTATGTATTGCTGTGCATAGCTCTCTCTTTCCCTGGGTATTAATTACCCTATTCTTCTGATGAAGAGCATGGCAGCAGGAGTGGCAGGGTTTGTGTTATGTAATTCTGTCTGGTCAAATTCTCCTTCTCCATTTAGTAGAAGGTGCAAGTGGGCAAGAGAGAAGAAATGCTGTGTGGGAGACAGAAAAAAGGAAGGAAACCATGTGTGGAGGATTTAAAAAACAATAATCAGTGGTAGTCATTGGAAGTGTCCAGATAAGATGGTGGAAGGGTAACATCACAATGTATCTATGTTCTTGTAATCCTCAGTGTTATCCTAGCAACTCTCATCACAGGGAAATCATTCCCCCAGTGTGGAGTAGAGCAGTTATTTTTAAAGCCACGCTAAAATCTAAGCTCTGTTTTCAGCTGGTGTGGGGTGGCATAACTGCGTGATCTCAGCAGAGCTCAGAGGATTCACTGCAGCTGAAGTCCTGGTTTATGGTCCTATTGCCATAAAACACCCCACAGGTCGGTTCTAGGTGGTAAATACAGGGTGCTGCATCCAAGAGACATTTTAAGGGAAGCATGGATAACGCAAAACTCCCTCATCCTGCCAGGGTGCTGGGATTAAGCCAGCAGATCCTTACAAACAGAGTAGCTGGCCCTGGTTGTAGCTTTCCCCTTAATCCATGCAGCAAAGTTCCTCCCAGGAATCTCCTGAGCCTTGGGGCCAATGCTGCTTCTGAGGAAGAAAAGCTGACAATTAAGGGGCTGGCTGCCTGATGTCCTTTTCTGGTTTATGTGTTGGCAGGCTAATTGCAAAGTTGCCATCTTGAGGGAGAAAAAGGTAGAAAAGACAATGGGGGAAAGGCTGATTGTATTTTGCTCTCAGCCTGAGGAGGTGCATAGTTGGAGTGCAGAGTTTATTGGGAAATGGAGACCTAACCCAGTGGCTTTGGAAATCAATAGGAAGCCTCCAATTGGCTTCAGCGTCTCTTTGTTCTAAGCAAACAGAAGATCGTGGAAATAGGAAAACAAAATGATAGCAAAGCTGCAGAATGCACATTTATCCTGGGCTCTGTGGAGATGCAATTACCTGTCTAGGCTTGTGGAGAGACAAAACAGTGATGTTTCTCTTAAGGGAAATTACTTAAACAAACAGACAAACAAACCGACCCAAATAATGCATTCAGGGGAATTGCATGGAGGAGTCAGCAAAGGAGGAGGATTAAAGGCTTGGTTCTGCCTGTTGAAGTCCTACCCAAACCTGAGTTTAAAAGCAATGTAAAATAGTACAAGGAGCAGAGGAGGCAGCCTCAGTTCTACAAGGAGATGGTAGATTCATTAGCCAAAAGGTAAAGGAGAATAAATAAATAAACAACTAAAAACTTCCTTGTGTAGAGTCAAAGAACTGAGATGTGTTAGAGCTGTATAGGAGAGAGCAAACCCAAGATGGCAATAAATTAAAAACAAACAGGTTATCTTGGGAGTCTTCAATCTACCTGGTTCTCTGTGAACGTATCTTATACCTGGTGCATGCTGTAACTACAGTAGAAAATCAGGATAGTCCATGATGTACAGTGAGGGTGTTGCTTTGCATATGTATTCCTGAACAATGCCTGGTTACTATGGTGGTAGGCACTATAGAAAGTGTTCATATGGAATCCTTGACAATTTGTAATCCAGTGAGGAGGATGATGGTCTGAGAGGGTATCTCTGCCAGATGGAGAGCCTCCAGAGAACACCCCTATAGAGACTAGTTTTCTTCAGAAAACAGTTTTCTTCACTGGAAACCTTTGATTCATGTGTGGAATTATATTTTGAGAGAAATAAGATGAGCTCTACGCACGCAGGCTCTGTAGCTTTGCTGGCTAGACATTGACTCAGAAACTTATGGACACCTGGGCAAATACACTGGATTTTGCATTTAGTGAGGCCTACCAGGTATTTGAACTCGTATCTGCTTTTAAGCAGCTAATTCCATATGTAGGTGATATTAAGAATCTTGAACAGCCGATGAACTGGGGTGAGACTCATGAAATCAATCATGGAGGTTTGAAGGGACCTTGGGAGATCACCTAGTCCCCAGCTCAACAGGGCCAGGTAGACAGTGGTTCCTGGGTGCCACATCCAGACAGAGGTTAAATATCTCCAAGGATGGAGAGTCTCTGAGCAACTTGTTCTAGGGGTGACCATTCTCATAGCAGATAAGTTCTTAATGTTAAAATGGCATTTCCAGTATGCCACTTT
This sequence comes from Callaeas wilsoni, assembly GCA_013398955.1. NCBI lineage: Eukaryota > Metazoa > Chordata > Aves > Passeriformes > Callaeidae > Callaeas > Callaeas wilsoni. The sequence continues at coordinate 50,465 of VWPU01006882.1, forward strand.
GTGCCCATTGCTCTCTGAGCGGGCACCACTGAGAAGAGTCTGTCTTTGTCTTCCTTAGATTCTCCTGTCAAATATTGATGCACATAGATAAGATTCTCCCTCACCCTTCTCTTCTTGAAAGCTGAACAGTCCCAGCTCTCCCAGACTCCTCTTCTGTGACACATACTCCCATCCTTTATGGCCTTTTGCTGGACTCCCTCCAGTAGTTCCATGTCTCTCTTGTATTGTGGAGCCCAACGCTGGAGACGTTGGCCACAGGCATTGTCCTTTGGACACCAGCCACATTGTCCATCAGAAAATGATCAAAGGAGGCAGGATCCAGACCTGTGTGTCCCAGCTCTCTGCTCTGACAGCCAGAGCATGCTTTCTAGCCAGGCTCGGAGATGGTTCCCTTCTCTGGCTTCTCTTCCTTGCTGCAGTGAAAGCCTGGTTGGAATGATTATCAGAAGTGGAGAAGTTGATGAGTCACTGTCTTGTAGAGCAATGCAATTTTGTGTGGAGCGCTGCGCTGATCTGCCCACCCATCTCGGGTGAAGATTTATTTATGGTGCTCTCCGAAGTGATACTGTAATATCCTTTCCTAGCCCACATTCCTGCTGGTGCCTGCTCACTACGAGATTTCTTTCTTTTTTTTCCTCCCCACAATGTGTTAAATAAGATTATAGTGTATTGAAGTTGAAAGGAGCAGGATATTATTAGGATTTTTATCATCAAATTACTACTTTAAGCCATTTGGAAATCTCTGATCAGTCATGTAGAGCACAATGTACCGGACCTGGCCTTGACATGCTCTCTCAGCACCAAGGCAAGATTCAGTGATTACCCAGAGGTTACCCAGGGTAAAGGTGGTGTGAACAGATGCTCCTGGTGGTGGCTGCTTCACTCTCAGGGAGCGTTAGGGACATTGCATTTGTCTCAGTGAAGCATTTCCCCTGCTTGGTAAGTTGTGCTTCACTAATGTACTCATCTGCCAGGAGGCTTTTTTCAGTTTATACCCATTCAAAAAAGGAGAGCACATCTCCCCACTCCTCCCCACCTCCTTGCTCTGCCCAGGGAGGACTCCAGGGGCTGGAGGAGGCATCTGATGCCTGCAGGAAAATGTGAGCGCTTCGCTATCATCGTCTTCGATGCAGTGTGAGATAAGTGATCTGCTGAAGGGGTCTATGGAAGGTAGAGCTGCTCATCCACCACTTTCTCCTCATCTGTTGCCGGCATGGAAGTGATCAAGTCATATTTAATTTTGGTATGGAATTAGATTGTGTTTAGAGGCAAATTCAGTGGGTTGCCTGGCAGGGAACCTGGATTACTCTCAGCACTGATAAGTTTAAGTTGCTAAGTGCAAATGATAAAATAGTACCTTCCCTGTTTCAGAAGAAGTTAAATATCTCTATTTCTGATCATTTAGAAATTTCATTCTATACTTCTATTCTAATAAAATAATAGTATTTGATAAAATCAAAGGTGATAGAAATACAATGAGTTTTGGATTCCCAAATGCTGATATGTTTGTCCTGAAAGCTCCTCTAAGGTGGCAAAAAAAAAAGACTGTTTCTTTTCCCTGGTCAAAGCCAAGCAAAGCTCTCCTTGTGCACTCTCTAGAGCAGTGCTTAGAGCGCAGCTTCTTATTTTCACTTTCGTGACATCCCTGGAAGTGTTCAAGGCCAGGCTGGATGAGGCTCTGAGCAACCTGGTTTAGTGGAAGGTGTCCCTGCCCTTGGCAAGTCTGTTGGAACGACATCATCTTTAAGGATTCTTCCAACCCCAAACCATTCTGTAGTTCTACAGTGGGCTGGTGAATGCACGGTGGTGAGGCTCCTTTCCTCTGCTGAAATACTAAATTTTGACTTTTTATTGTGACTCATGCCACCCTTCAACCAGTTTAGAGAGACTATTGAATCTAACACTCAAAAATTAACTCTGAGGGCAGCAGTGAAGTGGTTAAGAAGAAGGGCAGGGGAGCACAGTGATGGAGATGAAAGGGAGATGAGACAGGATTATCCATGACAAGATTTTGTTTGCCGCAGGGGGATGAGTCAGTGGTGACGGTGGCTAATGTAGATTTCGAGATGTGAGGGATTTTTTTCAAGTGAGATTTTCAATGGAAAATATGGTTTAAATGTGGACTAATGTGAAATGATACAACAGGGACAGTAAACTGCATATGTTAAACCGGGCAGCTCTGCAGTGGCCACTCGGTGAAAGGATTGATGAGTTATTTATTGCAGATTATATGACTGGGAAAGAAATCAGAGGTCAGGGAAATTAAATGTTGTCCTCTTGTCATGGTAGGTGCTGAAATCGATCTGTTACCTCCTGTTACATCTTTTGATGAGCATGCAGAACAGCCTGTTGCTCGGTGGATGAGGTCAGGTTTTAGAGTTATAGCTGACTAATTTCTAGGCCAGCAATAACATTTGTGGTTATGAATCTATCATAAAATCATAGAATGATTTGGGTTGGAAAGGACCTTACAGATCATCTAGTTCCAAACCCCTGCTATGGGCAGGGACACCTTCCACTAGACCAGGTTTCTCAGAGCCCTGTCCAACCTGGCCCTTGAACACTTCAAGGTATGAGGCATCCACAACTCAATTTTGGAACATAAAATGCTTTCTCCATAGGTAAAGAAAAACAGCTTACCAGATAAAATATTGATTACCCATTATGGAAGTGTTTTTACATAAAGAGAACTTCTCAGTACTATCAGATAATGGTGCTACTAGGAGTACATTAAAGAAGCAGATCTGCCTTTTTTTTCCTGTTTTGTGCAAAATTTTGACTTCCATAGGTTTCAGGACAGGTCACCCAGTTTACAGCCCAGTGAGGCTTGATCCTGTTTACATGTAATTTAATTCTGTGCCAATATGTGAATGCTGTGTCTCTACTTCCCTGTGAACATGTGACAGCAGTTATCGAAGTGCAAAAACATGTGATGGGAATGTGTTAGCCCAGGCAGGTTAAGTCCTGTGCTTAACATTCAGTCAGCAATATTGCTCCCCAAACCCTTCTTAGATCTTTAGTGATGGAACTGTTCAAAGCCTCCCCCAGGGGAGGGGACCACCTTGGTCTAGTGGAAGGTGTCCCTGCCTGTGGCAGAGGAATTGAAACAAGATGATCTTTAGGGCCCCTTCCAACCCAAATCATTCTGCGAAGCTATGATTCTATGATAAAAGTTCACACACATTCAGCACTGTTGGTGACTGATTTAGTTGGCCCAAGTTTTCTAAAAGCAGAAAAATATATTTCCTGCTCTGAAAACAGTAGTCATTTCTTTACTTATCTGCCAACATCTGTCAGTATGTGCCAGTCACAGTTTATGTGTTTTAATCCAAAGTATGCCACGCTCTAGCACCCACCAAGCCTCAGGCCTAAATGGCCTTGGCTTATGGAGACCTGTGGCTTTTGGAGACCATTGCTAAACAAATGACTGAAAGTGACAGCATGTATGCCATGGCCCTCCGTGGCTGTTAATACTGATCTGTGGCAGATTTCGTCAAGAGTGCTGAGCGTTGAGGGTTTTGTCTTATGGCCACCCTTGACGTGATAAGTGGCACAGATAATGCTAACAAGTACCTAAGCAGGTAGAGCTGGGGAGAGGTAACTGCACCTTTTCCTGTGTAGAGGCAGAGTAGGAATCCAAATCTACCTTATGGTAACATACAGCTAAGTTTTTGGGGGACTTTATGTGCAAACTGATTGCTTTTCACTGGAGAGACATTTCTGCTGTTATAAAGAACTTGGTGGCTGGTAGCTGACAATGGGGTTCATTGCACTGGGCTTAGAAAAATATTGCTTGTATATCACCAAAGATTAAGGGCCTGAATCTGTTCCCACCGAGACAGCTGTGAGTTTACCAAGCAAAGAGCTCTCAGCATTACGAAATGATTCGGTAAATCTGAGTGAGAGCAGCAGTCACTGAGAGCAGCCTAAAGAACACCACAGAGGAGGCTAGATGAGTGCAAGCTGGATAGATGCGGTTGCTTTGTGCAACAGACGGTCATTTGGAGTCAGGACATGGGCAAAAAGCAAGGCTAACCAGCTTAGTAGACAATTAGGCTGTGGCTGAACGGAAGGAAATGCTTGTGTGATTTAAATGCCAGCAAAATTGTCAGGTTGGGGTTCTGCTCCTGACTCTGCCACAGGCTCTCAGACTCCTTCATTCCCTATCAACACTCCCCCTGCACAGCCTTGTTCCTGCTTCAGAGCTGCTGAGATACAGGGGTGGATGTACGGGCAGCAAAATGTTTTACTGAAGACTTTGAGGTCATTGCAAAGGTGGTCATGTCTTTGTTGAGAGAGGGATGCTGGTGGCAAGGCTGGTTCTTGCAGTATCCATAGCTATTTGTGGATATATATGTATAGATATGTATTTCTATAGCTATGTATGTAGGTTTGTATGTATGGGGAGCTGTAAGGTTGTCATCTTTGTCTCTGCTTACCACAGATTTGGAAGTGCTTTTTGGAGGTGGTAGAGGAGGCAGGAATAGGAATGTAGCTGTGGCCTCATCTTCTTCACCCTGATCTCTCTCGGTGTCTTTGGCTGGCCATGCAGAGAACATGGGGGAAGCTGCACCAAGGTCTCCATCAGGCTAAATCAAAAGCTGAGAGTGCCTGCTTTGTAAAAGCAAACTGTTGTAAACAAGGAGTTGGTGATCTTTTGGGGAGAGGAATCAGCCCATTGTGGTCATCTAGCAGAATGGTGGTCCTTTTGAAATCCCCTGGAATGTGACACACCTCTATTGGGAAAACAGATCAATCATCTACTCAAAAGGCAGTATTTGCCTCAAGGTTTTATGCCAAAATATCTTAGTCATTGTTCTGCCTGGGGGCATATTCAGGGTTTGCCAGTGCAAACCCAGTGGCCTGTAAAGCTCAGGGGCACAGGGGCTAGCACTGGTCTTTGGAAGTCGCCAATTTTCCTGCAGCTTATTGAAGGAGCTGAAACCTTTTGGACAACGACCTCAGGAAGCCCAAAGTCACTTGTGTTTGTCTTGTGTGCATGGAAAACTCTCTAGGAGCACACAGCTTGCTGTGAAAAGGGGAAGGGAAAGGGAGGGACAGATGGGAAAGAAAGAGGCAGGAGGGAGAAAATGGATAGGGCAAATGCATGCTAGACTTGGAATCAGTGGTGTCCGAACCTGCTAGCCAGAACATTCCAGAAGGAAGGAGAGATCATGACCAGCCATCAAAACATCCTTGTTATCCCTTGCAAGACATTTCTCCCTGTAAAGACAAATAAATAGGAAGCTGACTGATTTAATGTCATCCCAGGAGCCTTCAGCACAGCGTCATCAGCGTGGCATGACATAGGCTGACCTTCCCTACCCTGAGTCACACTTTGTCCTCTCTTGGTTTGGAGCCCTTCTCTGAGATAGGCCAGAGAAGATCAGACTGCCAGGAGCCAGAGAATGAAGGGCTCGACAGGCTGTGACGGCCGTGTCCTGCACGGCCCGGAGCAACAAGGAATGTGACACGGCCCTCCAGCTGAAACACAAGAAAATGCGAGAGCACTGCCCCTAATTTTTCAGTCGGGAAGAGCTCTGGTGACGTGAGGAATGGGAGGTGACACCCTGTGGCACAGCCACTGTTAGGGGCTCAGCCCTGATCTGCATCAGTGGGTGGTTACTTCCTATTGGTCCCCTTGCCCACAGACGTACCTGAAAAGATCTTCTAAATATGCTGAATTATCTGTTTGCCTGTAACAGTCAGTGAAATAGTAATTTTGGCAAAGGATGGGTTTTCAGGAAATCAATTACCTAAAATTCAACCTCCAGCTGGGTAAAGTCCTGCAGATTCCAGTATAGTGTTTATGGTGCCTAATGTATTTCTTGTGTTGTGGATTGCTCTCTCCTCTTCTTAATTATGACCGCTTTCAACAAATTCAGCAAGGAATACCATTTAAAACACAGTCAGCTCTTCCCCATGCACCTTTCAAAAATGGGCAATGAGGCCACTGATCTCCACCTTGTTACATTCAGAGATCATAAAATGAGACTTGTGCTTAAGTGGATTATGTAGTTTTGCTCAGTGGCTCCATGTGGAGAGCAGAGACTGTGAGCCAGGATTTCTGGTTCCCTGCACTGCCTGTTGGCAATGGCTGGGCTCTTCCACAGTGTGTGGCATGGCCACCTGTTTCATTATTTGGTAGGAAGCTAGGGCTTCCTTTGAATGCACCTTCCTAGGGGACTGTCCTGGATTCCTCCCACAGAGCTGGATTATTTCCTGTTTATTCCTTTCCTGTTTTCATTATATGCTTTAGTCTTTAACTCTGCAGAATGCAACTGGAAAGGTGATACATAGATGAACTTAGAGGTTCCAGCTCGTGTGTGAATCCCCCTGGACTCTTGGCATGACCTCCAGCTATGTTGTAGGTGCTAGGAAAGAAGTAGATGGCTTCAGACCGGGATATAAAATGTGCAATACTCCTTACAGGCACAAGCAGAGTGGGGAGAAAAAATCACCACTACAGGCACTGGGAAGAAAAAAGGATGAGATTGAAGGTGTTGTACCCCATTAAGAAAGGGAGTTCCTCATTTATAGCTCTAGTAAGGGCAGATATTCAGGCTTTCTTTTGTCATTACCATTAAAAAAACTCCTGGGTTACCAGGAAATGCACAAAAAACCAGTGGGAAGGCACTGTAAAATACTAGTGGAGGGCTAAATCTGGAGAGCTTGTCCAGGATATGAGTAAAAGGGCTTGTGCTGTTTAGCTACAAAAAGTTAATGGGTGTAAAAACCAAAGAAAGGCAGGAATGATTTGGCTTGGCAGTAATGGGGGAGGAAATTATGGAAGGTTTCAAACAAAGCCTGTCTGAGTACAGGACAAATTTGCAGTTAGATGTGTTACTTTAGAGAATAAGCTCCAATGGAGATATGTGGCACTTGGTTGGCAGTTTGTGACTAGGTAAGTGCACAGAAGGGATAAGGGCAAATGGACACCTGGAGAAAGAAGTCTGTGTGAGCAAGTCTGGTGGGATATGTGAAGCTGTGTTGTGAGGACCCCTGGATATTTTGTCCATAAATAATATGGACAGAAGAGCTGGGAGAATCAGTGGGGTGGCTTTCCAAGCAGCTATCACAGGGAAGATTCTTATGAGAAAAAAGCACAAATCAGCAGGGTTTATCTGAGCATTATTATGTCCAGTGCTTGCTGTTCAGAGATCCCACAAGTATTTTCACTTACTGATGGACAGACACCACTCTTCGTAATTTATGGAGACAATAAAGAGAAGACTTGGAGAGGCAAGACTCTCTGTAGTCACTTAGTTGGTTAGTGACTGACTTGAAATAAATTATTCTTATCATTTAGGCTTTTCTCTGAAGTGTACCATCTCTGAAGCTCATATATACATATACAATTTGTATCCTTTTCTTTTTTATCCTTTTCCAATGAGTACTGGAACCTACTGTACCCAAAGTGTTACTGGGAAGCTGTCTCATGGCTGGAGATTTCCATCTCCATCTAAATCACAAGAGAGACTGTACCTGTCAAATTTACTTCACAACTTTGGAGAATTTTAAACACTTTTTCAAAAATATTTGACTTTGTAATAGTTCTCCAGAACTAAATGAAGAAATGTCTGAGGTCTCTTCAGCAATCACTTCGGCGACTTCAACCAAACAGCAGCTTTCTTGACTTCTTATGGTGTCTGTTGTTATACTCAGTATGAAGGAGCTGCTGTATTCTAAATTTACAGGAAGCCACAAGTTCATGTGTTCATTCATTTATTTTTCATTCATGCACTGAGCAGGAGTCAGCCAACAGCTGTTACATCAGGATTCAGGGAGCGAGAGAACGGCAACAAATCAGGGATTACAAATAAGTCCCTTGCGAACAAGAAGCAAAATTTCCAGGTGAACAAGTCAGGGACAGAAATATCCGTAACTGTTAAAAAAACGTAGTCCCTAACTAAGAAGTTGGTTTCGTGAAGAGTCAGCCTGGAGCTCCAGAGAAATTTCCTGAGAAACAAAACAATTTTAAATCTGCAAGTCTTGGAGTAGCTGTGAATTTGTCCTAAGATGGATAGGTCCAGTGGTGACAAGAGACATTACATTTTGTTTTCTTTCCTTGGTCATTTGATGTGCCTGTTTATTCTTGGCCACAGTCATTTTCCCAATCTCTTTAACGCCCCAGGATCCATTTCTGCTCATTCTTCATTCTGTATTTATTTAATATGTGAAAGAAGAAGTTGGTTGATGAAACATACTACTGAACTGAATGAGGCCATCAGAGAAGAAAATGGGTTTATTTTTCTCCTTAATGACAATTCAGATAAGTAGGCAATGACTCTTGGAGGATTTTGCATTGAGATCATGGAGTTACGGACAGTTTTACTTCTATATCTGCACTCAAAGCTTTATCCTCGGTCCTAAACATGGAATTGCAGAGTGATTGATGTTGAAAGGAACCACCAGTGGTATCATCTGGTCCAATCTCCCTGCTCAAGTGGGGTCTTCTTGGAGCACTTTGCACAGTGAGGGACACCCATGTGTGATGTTCATGTGCTTTGTCCTCTTGGTACTGATGGTGTTGTGCAGTGAGATGCATTTGGGACTTGGAAGAAAGCATGGACTTGATGTTCAAAGATCCCATGTTGATTCCCAGACCCACAAATGTCAGTAGAATAGTACCTCCCAAGCACCACACCTAAACCTGGACTAAACCACAGAGCAAAGCCTTTCCTCTCCATCTGGGTGAAGCTGATTGATGACATCAAAGGAGGCCATATCTCTCTTCCCTAAGGCCCATGTTTGAGCACAATGGTCTCCAAATGAGCAGCTGGAGAGAGTGCCTCAAGTCCATGAGGATACAAAGGTGCTAGCAGGATTTTGGTGTGAGGACAGATTTTGGCAGACATTCAGTTGGAGTCTCCATGAGCCGCCTGCTGCAGAGGCGGGGTTGGTGGTTGGTGTGGCCACCAGAGCAGGGCTTAACCAGCTACACAAGGTAAAGAAAAGCTACATAGTGTCAAGACTTTCACACCAGGCCGCTGAAGAGGATCTGTAACACACATCTATATGTCCCCAGAACTGTATATGGCTGTATTTGACATCCTTTACTGCTCAGCTTAACCTACAGACTTTGCAGGAGCAAATATCTTAGGCATGCAAGGAGCAAGATCTCCTTCCTATCTGAGACGAGTTTTTTTCCTAATTTGGTTAATGCCAGTTGCCCGTGCTTTCTGATAAGCTGAATAACTGCAGTTGGGATCATCTTCATGGAAATTTCCATATGCCCCTTGCGGAGAAGCCAATAACCAGCTGTCAAGCAATGAACCTCAGCCCAAACATCCGACCGGGACGGCTGCTAAATGGGTGTGGAGGGAATGATGACTCCACATCCTCATCCGACTCCTGACTCCTGCCTCTGTGTGATGACAGGGTTGCAGAATGCTGGGGCTGCTGTGGAGTGGCCGCCCCACCTATGCAAGAAGCTTCCAAGTGGAGAAATGGGAACTGCTGCTGTCAGATTGCCCATAAATTCAGCCCAACTAGGGCTAGCGAGGATGCCTGCTTCATTTGGTCCTCATCCCTTTCAGTGCAGAGGTGGGATGAACTGCTGTGATCAGTTCTGGGATATTGTAGCTCCTTTTTTCGTTTGTGTGTCCAGCAGTCTCTAAAGGTGGTCTTTCCTCCTTCAGCCCCTACAGAGTCTCCAGGCATGACAGCAGGGTGAGCTTTGTTTTCGTTATCAGCTTCTCAGCAATACAATGTGTTTGAGAGCTTTGTTCTTTCATTCCTTTCCTTTCTGCTGCTCAAGGAGAAGTAGAGGTGGTGGACTTGGAGTATTTAGAGCAGAAGTTTACAGGTATTTAATCTGTAGCTTGAGAGAAGTAATACATGTCATTCAGGAGTGTAGAGAGTTGGTTTGTTATTATTTTATTAAAAGTGTATTTTTTGGTAAAGGGGATCCTTAGCCAATAATCAAGTAAGAAGCAGTACATCATTAGAAAAACAATAAAGGATCAGACTAATGACTCTTAGGGCCTCATTTGCTCTCCAGTTAATTAAACAGACAACACAGATGCTACTGCTGTTAATAACATCATTCAATTACTGTGCTGCTAAGTATTATGATCCCTAGGAAACCATTACCCAGTGCTGATTGAGAAGAGGAACTGTGAAGGGCTACTTAGGGGACAATAAACCATGTCTGTTGAAAAGGGGGCTGGAAGCAGAGTTTTCTGGAGACATGAGGTGCTTGAGTACAAGTAGGTGCAAGGTTGTTCGAGGTGATGGAGGAGAGGAAGAGGAATCTGAAAAGTTACATTCCTACCCCAGGTGTGGTGATGAAACTTGGAGCAGCCAGCTGGGGGTCACTGAAAGGCATTTGGTGAAGAAATGGCTGGGGAGGAAGGCTTTTTGTTTTCGGAAAGAAGAGAGTCTGTGCTCATAGCAGCCAGGAGATGGATGGGAAATAAAAGGGAATTGGAAATGGAAATGAATGTATCTCAACACCCCAGAGTGTACTAAGCATTCCTCCAAGGGGAGCAGGGAATATCATAAAAGCCTCATTGAGCAGTGCAGGTAATAGATTCACTTCTCTGGTATTTCCACTCTCCTACTTTGAGGGTGAGTGAAAAATCCAAGGCTGGCAGTAGAAGGCCTCATCTCAGCCACTGGGACTTTATCAAGCTCATCCAGCTTTCCCATCCAGGCACTGCAGTGACAGGGACTATTAAGCTGAAGGAGCACAGGCCAGCGTGGTCCCACGTGGCTCCCGTTTGTGGCACACACCTGCTTCCCCCAGCATCCTGGGAGGGTGATGCACAAAGCTGTGAGAGGGCAGAGGATGGGTGTTGAAAAAAACCCTGGGCCTTTCCTAGAGTCCTGATGTCTCTTTGCACCATTTCCCCTATGCCAATCCATTGCGTATCCCTAATTTTCCCCACAAGAGCTAGAGGGTGCTAATTTGTTTTCTTTTTTCTTCTTTTTTCCTCTTTTTTTTTTTTCTTCTGTGTTTGCTCATGCAAAAGTAGCTTTTGTAGTATTTATATCTGCTGTGGTAGCAGCTGGAGACCCTGACCAAGGATGCAGGGAATCTTGTATGCTGTGATGCTCAAACTGACCATTATCAGTCTGAGATTAATGGTCTGTGTGCTCAGTACATTCAGCTGTTCTCTGATTCCTGGGAAATGCCTTGGGTCGTGGCCATAATAGTTTAAGTAATATGAAGATATGTGTTGGAAAATGCTTGGCAGTAGCTCTGTGTAAGAAAACATCTCCTGCATGTCTGCACCGGTATTTCGAGCACAAGGAGGAGTTTAGGTCTGTGTCAGGCTTCTTTGTGTGCTCTCAGGGTAAGAGGGTGGCTATGGGTGTTTGGGGTGCTCCATCTGTAAGGAGGTGTCGCAGTGATGAGGCTGCACCGCCACGTGGTGACACCAAGCTGCATTCATTATACCTGGGTTTGCAGAGGGATCCTTTAGTGAACTCTGCTGGAGTGCTGTGCCAAGATTAGGATTTCAGTTTGCAAATTAAAAGCTAAAAAAAAAAGTATATTTGTGTGTGGATTCCCCCATGATACAAAATGATTCAACCCCAAACTAGTAAGAAGGGAGTCATACTCGATTCTGAAAGATGCTCTGGGGAAAGTGGTTCATTTTCTTTAAAGCTCAATTTAAAAAAAAAACTTCCATAATTTTTAACCAAATGTGCATTTATTCATTCAAGTTCTTCTGCATCACTAGAGTAATAGAATCATAGGGCCATTTAGGTTGGAAAAGGCCTCTATGATCATCATCAAATCCAACCATTAACTCAACACTGCCAAGTCCCAACACTAAACCATGTCCCCAGTTGCCTCATCTACATGTCTTTTAAATACCTCCAGGGACGGTGACTCAACCATTGGCCTGGGCAGTGTCTTTCAATGCCTGACCACTTTTTCAGTGAATAAATGTTTGCTAATACTCTACCTAAACCCCTCCGTGGTGCAGCTTGGGGCCACATCCTCTCATACTGTCACTTGTTATTTGGAAGAAGAGCCTGACCCCCACCTGGCTACAACCTCCTGTCAGGGAGTTGCAGAGAGTGAGAAGGTCCTTCCTGAGCCTCCTTTTCTCCAGGTGGGACAATCCCCTCTCCCTCAGCTGCTCCTCATCAGCACTTGAGCTCCAGACCCTTCCCCCACTCTGTTCCCTTCTCTGGACATGCTCCAGCACCTCCATGTCTTTCTTGTTGTGAGGTGCCCAAAACTGAACCAAGAATTTGAGGTGTGGCCTCCCCAGTGCCCAGCACAGAGGGACAATCACCGCCCTGGTCCTGCTGGCCACACTAGTGCTGACACAGAAGGCCAGGGGGCCACCGGCCTCCTTGCCCACCTGGGCACACGCTGGCTCACATTTGGCCGCTGTTGGCCAGCACCCCCAGGGCCTTTCCCGCTGGGCAACTTTCCTGCCACTCTGCCCCCAGCCTGGAGCACTGCAGGGGCTTTCTGTAACTGAAGTGAAGGACCTGGCACTTGGCCTTGTTGAACCCCATCGTGGTTCGACCCCATCTGGCAACTAAGTACCACACAGCCGCTCACCACCCCCTGCTCCTGTCACCCTGGCAAGGAGGAGAATCGAGGAAAAAAGGTAAACCTCATGGTTTGAGATAAGAACTCTTTAGTAATTGAAACAAAATAAAACATAATAATAGCACCAATCATAAGAACAACTACAATAATAATAAAAATTGTAATGAAGTTGCAATTACTACAATTGTAATTGTAATGAAATGGAGAGGAAGAGAGAAATAGCACTCAATATAAATAAGTGATGCACAACAACATTGCTCACCACCCGCTGACTGATGCCCAGGCAGTGCCTAAGCAGCAACTAGTGCCTCCCAGCCAATCTTCCCCAATTAATAAACTGGGCATGATGTTCTATGGTGTGGAATATCCCTTTGGCAAATTGAGGTCACCTGTCGTGGCCATGCTCCCTCCCAGCTTCTTGTGCACCTGCTCCCTGGCAGAGTGTGACACACTGAAAAGTCCTTGACTTAGGATAAACACTGTTTAGCAACAACTGAAACATCAGGGTCTTATTAAAATTATGCTCATACTTAAGCCAAAACACAGCACTGTCCCAGCTATTAGAAAGAAAATGAACTCTATCCCGGCTGAAACAAGGACAGAACCTCATTCTGTTGGCCTTGACCCATCGATGCAGCCTGTACAGATCCCTCTGGAGATCTTTCCTATCCTCCAGCACATCAACCCTCCTGCCCAGTGGGGTTTCATCTGCAAACTTACTGAGGGTACACTTGATTTCCTTGTCCAAATTGTTGATATAGATATTAAACAGGACTGGCCCCGTCCTGAGCCTCGAGGAACCCTGCTAGTGACCAGATACCAACTGGATGTGATTCCATTCACCACCACTCTCTGGGCCCGGCAATCTGGTCTATCTTTTACCCAGAAAAGAGCACACCTGTCCAAGCTGTGATATACTATGCCCAAATATATATAATACATTATCCATGATATATAATTGATGTGATATGCTATATCTTATATGTATATTATATATCTGATATATTATAATGTAATATTCCAAAAAAATTTCAAATGGCTTTAGTCCCAGAGATACCTGGACTCCCCCCTCAAATTCAGAATGCAGAGACTGTTCTGCTTCCAGGAGCTTTCAGCATGATAAAGCAATTGGCATCTCTGCACTTCTGCCACAGGGAAGGTATGAAATAGGGAATACGACAGGATCTGAGACCTGAACGTGCACCAGCCCTTGGGGTGTAACAGGGCCACAAAGACTGAGGCTAACCCCAGCCTGGTGGTGTAGCCATGGTGCATGTTCCTTGGCCCAAGGCAGTGGCCAAGGTCAGTGCAGTGTGAGAGTGAATTTCTCAGGATGTGTCCTAGCGCTGGTCAGACTCAGGTAGTTTAAACAGGAGAAGAGAGTGCCGTAGTTTCAAAGGAAATTCAAACTCAGTTCTGTGCTTAAAACATGGTAAAATGGGACTAATGGCAATCAGGGGAATTAAATGCAAGAACAGCCCAGGCCCTTGCAATTGCCACTGCTGAGAAAGGAGATTTACTGTGAATGAAATCCTTTTCTGGGATGCTTTGATGTAAGCAAAGCATCTCCTTGTTTCCACATGATTTGTCTCTTCATGGCAGCAGAATGGGAACCCCCTGGCAAAGGGCTGGCAGCCCCCAAAGACACCTTCTGTATGGTCAGGGGTGCTTGGTCACTGGGCAAGCTTTCCCAGTACTCCAACCTCAGTTTTTGGTGATATCAGCCACAGACTCCTTCTTTACTGCGCATGTATCCATGGCTTGCTGTCTGGCTCATCTCATCCCTGGCATCCTGCTTCTGTCCCAGTAATGGAAATATTAATTAAAATCAGCCCCACTGTGAGTAACTCCACATGTGCTTGCAGGAATGGGACCTCTCTCCTGCAAGGCTTTGGCACTTCTGCCAGTTGCCCAACCACTGTCCCTTGTCTGCAGCCTGCTGAGATCTGAGATTCCTCATTTTCATGAGGGATTCCCTGTGGTGCATATTAATTAATCTCACTGAAGTACAATAAGAAACAGACCTGCAATTTTCTTTATTTCTTCCTTTCTTTCTTTTTCTTGCTTTCTCTTCCTTTCTCTTTCTTTTTTTTTCTTCTTTCTTTCTTTCTTTCTTTCTTTCTTTCTTTCTTTCTTTCTTTCTTTCTTTCTTTCTTTCTTTCTTTCTTTCTTTCTTTCTTTCTCTGTCTGTCTTTTATATAGGGATATTTATTTTATACATGTGAGAACATGAGGAGTTTTTCAGGACTGTTACCAGTTACCAGCATTAATTAAATTTCTTTCTACTGGAAACAAAAGCAACACTTTATTCTAATGTATAACTCATAGTCATCCTACTCTTGTTACCCAGCTGCTTTCTTTCCTTACACATCTGTTGTTTTAATGTTTCTTGGACCACTCTTATATTATTCCTACATACAAAAACTTGGTCATGGATTTGTTGATTTATCCTTTTCCCACTCCTCCTAAATGTCCCTGACAATTCTTCCCTTGCAATAAGTATTACTGTAATCTTGCAATGAGTTGCAAGATGTATTGCAGTAAGCATTAATATACTCCAATCTTGGTATTTTTTGTGCATTTGTCATGGAGAAATCGCAAGCTCCTTTGTTACCATCTCTGCATTCTTAATACCAAGTGACTCAGTTACTAATCCCTTTAGTTCTTCACCCTTGTGCTTCACAAATTAAGGACTTTGATACCTGTTTTTGCTTATCCTTCTTTTAATTTCAACAATAGTAATGAACATCTGATCAAACACTTTTCCATAGTGTCCTCAGTGTTAATCTAAACCAAGTCTAAAATAAAATTGCTTTTTGCTGGTTCTGTTGCTATTTTTTCAGGGGGAAAAAAAAAATCTATTGCCTATTACATCCAGGAAGAGCTGACCTAAAGTATCGGTCATAACAGTAATTCTCCACTTGCTATCTAGAAAAATGCAAAATAGCACATTTCCCAGAATTTATCTTCCTAATGGTTTCCAAGAGATCTCATGTCATGTCTGGATCCAGTGGCAGAGATCTGCAATGACTTCCTAGAAATCGAATTATATTCAGATGGATCTTGTTATGTGCATTGTCTCATCTTTTAAACCCATATGAGGTACCGTGTTATTCACCTGCTCTGCAGTTTTGTGGTTACTGCCTTTATTTCCCTCTCAGATCATATCCCTCAGCCCTGGGTACTGACCATATCATGTTGCTGTGTCACAAAAATACTCTTTCACATCTGGTACCAGATGTCCAAGCATCCACATTACATATCTGCCATTTTCTATGGACAAGATTCCCTCATCTTTTTATTTCTTTCTTACTTTCCCTTTTTTTTCCCTCTTTCTTCATATCCTCCTTTCTCTTTCTCCTCTCTTTGGTCTGCCCATTTTATCTCTTTTTTATACGTTTTCCCATCTCATCTTATTTTGCTCTTTCCCATCTCATCTTATTTTGCTCTTTCCCCACCCTCCTTTCCCTTTTTCCTCTCTCACTGTGAAAAAACTTCCATGTTCTTATAACTTCATTTGTGCTTCTCTCACTACTTTATATTAGTCTGCAAAAGAGTAGCAGGGAACCATGCTTTAAAGGCATTTAACCTCTTCTTCGTCTACAAAATATGGAGCACTCTTGAACACAGTGATTCTGTCTCTGCTCATGTCCTGATGCCTCAGCAAGAGATGATGTGCACAGCCTGGGAAATAGAGGATGGTGTCTAAAAGCTGATGAGGAATGGGGCACAAGAAGAGACTGGAAGATATTGAGAGTGGAAAGGGGTAATGAGCAAAGAAATTTAAGAAATTTTGGGGGGAACCACGATGGTCAGGATGGGGCAGGAAGAGCCATTTGGGCACCCAAATGGTGCTGGGGATAATGCCATGGCCAAGATAGTCCTGTGCTGTATTGCATTCCAGGTGAGAGCTGGGCTCTTCTCCCAGGCAGCCAGCGATAGGACTAGGGGAAGTGGCTTCAAGTTGCACCAGGAGGAGGTTCAAGTTGGATATTTGTGTAAATTTTTTCACTGAAAGAGTGGTTAAGCACTGGAACAGGCTACTCAGGGAAGTGGTGGAGTCGCCATTCCTAGAAGTGTTCAAGAAATGAATAGATGTGTCACTTTGTGATAGGGTTTACTGGGCACCATGGTATTTAGTTGAAGGTTGGACTTGATCTTTTCCAAGATCAATGATTCTATGTTTCTGCATGCAAGGCAAGGGAAGGAAAGTGGGCAGAAAGCAAAGAGGATCCAGTGTATGAAGATAAAAGAATGGGAAAGGACCAAGAGTTATAAAATGCACAGAACGAAGGTATGAGGTGAAGGAGGAGCACCCCGGATTCCCCTGCATGTCTCTCTCACCGTGGGAAGCCACTGTTCTCCCCCCAGGTTCCGCTTGGTCTCTGGCGATGCCGGCACCGTTCCCTGCCCTCTGCACCCTCTGAGCGCCGCCCCGCCCAGCCTTCAGCGCTCGCTCCCTCCAGCAGCAGCAGAGTGCCAGAGTCAGCTGCTGGCAAACCGCTTTGGTTAAATAACAAAACAACAACAACAAATTTATATACATAAGAAAAGGAAAATGAAGCAATGATGGGTTGGGCAATTAAACTAAAAGCATTTTAGAGTGTAATCCAGCTCTCTCTATCAATAATTCAGGAGGCCAAGATCAGTCTAATTGATTGAACACCTTCCACAGTAGTCAGCCACTAATAAGACAAATGAAATGTCTTTTTTATTGTCAAATCTCCATCTCACATTTGCTCAGGCAAAATCCTGCAGGGCATTTCATTTGAGGAGCTTGGATATTTTTTTTCTCTTGATGGAGATAAATTGAAGGCCAGCGTCTGTTTTTAAAGAGCAGTAAATTAGGCCTGTCTGCTCCTTTGGCCGTGGGTGGGTGGAGAAACAGAGCTGTGCTGAGCAGGATTCACACGTAAACCTTGTGTGGGTTGTCAAAAGTTGAACCTAGTTCCCAGAGGATGTGTTTTCACTGTGTAATGATTTGAGTGCCTGGGACACTTGGCCTTGACAGCCTCCAAAGGACTGCAGATTCTACCCTAAAGCTGGTGTCTCTCACTCCTTTCCTCTAAAGAAGAACTTCTTTAAGATTCCCATTTTCCTGATGGGGATATTAATGCTTACCTTTTGACATGATGCAGGTGTTTAGAAGGGGCTGAGCAATTGTTTAACTTTTCTAATTTACGTGCGCAAACCCCGTCACAGGTTCTGGGGGAAAAAATATGTGAGTAGAAACTGGTTTATGTTTTATAGCTTTCCTCCAAAATCATGCCAAATGCAATGATTTGGGGGACATCTGTGAAGATAAAGTAGGGCATTCCCAGAACATTTGCTTGATTTTGTTTCCTTTGGACTATATCACTGAGTGAGGGGGTGATTGCCCCAGCAGGATGGAGCTTGTGGACACCAGCTTCAGAGCACAGCCCATCTCTAATCAAAAGCTGAGTTGAAGATGAGGTAAAACTTGAGCTACCACTGATGCACATGCAAGTGCCCGTCTGCAGGGTGTAAATCTGTGTGTGAGAAGGCTTCTTTAAGCTCAGATACTCACCAGTTATTCTAAAACATCCTCTTATGCACAGAGGCTCTGAGACTGGATTTTTAGCCGATATAAATCAAACTATCTCCTCAGGGCATTCTGCTGACTTATATGAGCCAAAGATCCTGCCCTGGGGTGAAGAAAGAGCTCTGATTATGGTGTGTGTATGTGTATTTAATTAGGAAGGACTACAAGCTGTGTCTGTGCTCTGCAGTCCCCACTGAGTTAACCCAGTGTGGCACAAGTAACCTTGTGAGCAAATCCAAAATCTGGAGATCTGGTAATGACTTTCCTCATTTGCTATTATGATATGTGCTTCCCCACAGCCTAGATAAGGAGGGAGGGAAGGAGGCAAAGTGCCTGAGAGGTTTTGCTTTGCCTGTATTGCCTTTGAAATATTATATAACGTTTGAATGCCTGATCTAACCAAGGAGTAGTTGTTTAACTTCTTAATCTAATAACTTCCTGATGTCTGTCTCCTTTTAGCTTTGCTCTAGCTTGACTACACAAATACCATTTAATTGTGTTCTTGTGGAAACTGAAGGCCAGCAGCTTTGCCAAGAGGGGGTAATTTTATAATGCCCCATGCCAGAATTAATCTTGACAGCCAAGATAAGGCTGATGGTTTATAGTTGGCAATTATCATCACAGGAGAACTGTTGCATAGGGTGGTTACAGGTTATGGAGTTCTCTTAAATATTGTGTATTGCCTTTGGAGGCAGGTGTTTGCTGTAGTTAGACAGAGGAGAATGAAAAAGGGGCAGGTGGGAATGAAAGAAGGTAAGTGACAGACAGGAGGAAAATAGAACCTAAAAAAATGTGGTAACAGCAAATGAAAACCCGTCGGGTGAAGG
The DNA here is from genome assembly GCA_013398955.1 of Callaeas wilsoni. Taxonomy (NCBI): domain Eukaryota; kingdom Metazoa; phylum Chordata; class Aves; order Passeriformes; family Callaeidae; genus Callaeas; species Callaeas wilsoni. The sequence continues at coordinate 69,375 of VWPU01006882.1, forward strand.
CACGACAACAGCAGTGGAGTGATCTGCTGATGGAGCAGGCAAGGAAGAGGAATGGATATGACCAACAAAATGGAGAGTTGCATAAATGAAATTGAAAGAAACTGATGGGAGAATCAGGCCAGTGAGAACAGAAGTCTGTCTGAGATTCAGTGTAGTCAAAGACATTTTTTGTTGTTGGTGGTGTTTTGAAGGAAATTTTCAGCTTCTGTCTTTAGGCCATGTCCTACCTGTCTGCCCAGTAAGAGAAGCAGCTTGGTTACCCAGTAGATGTGCTAGTGCTTAATGGACTCTTGTCCCTGGGATGGGTTCTTTGAAGCTGGGAGCTGCTCCTCTGCAGAGATAAATGAAGCCTTGCCAGGTTTATAATGCTGCTGCTGCTGCTACACAGCTGGGGAGTTAGAGGTCTTCAGGATTCAGGAACAGCTTTAGACTCAGTGTGAGCACTTGAAGCTGCTGACAACAGCTCTATCAAACTGTTTATGGTTTTGCAAGGCAAATGAGACCCATCAATGAATGAGGTAGCAAGTCTGAAAGTGAAGTCGTTACTTCCAAGAATTGTAAGCAACCAACCAAGCAAATATAAAATAGCTATTGATCTATATTTGGTTTATGTGTAAAGGTTTTGGTAGCCATGGGCTGCAGGGGTGGCTCCTGTGAGAAAACACAGGAAGCTGTCCCCATGTTGGACACAGTCAGCTCCAGCCACCTCCAACAACGAACCCACCATGGCCAAAGCTGAGCCCATCAGCAATGGTGTTGACATCTCCTTGATATATTTAAGAAAGGGTAAAAAATGCCAGGCAGCCTCTGTGAGAGAGGAGTGAGACTATGGGAGAAGAACAACTCTGCAGACACCAAGGTCAGTGCAGAAGGATGGAGAGGAGGTGCTCCAGATGGCGGAGCTGCGATTCCCCTGGTGCAGACCATGGATGTCCATAGGGGAGCAGAGATCCACTTGCAGCCCTTGGAGAACCACCCTAGAGCAGATAACCCACCCTGAAGGCTTTGGAGGACCCTGTGCTGGAGCAGAAGGATTTGCCCTGAAGGAAGCTGTAGCCCTTGGCAGGCACACACAGGAGCAGGAATTCCTGGCAGGAATGGTAGCTCCTGGAAAGGAGCCCATGCTGGAGCAGGTTCACTGTCAGGACCTGTGGCCTGTGGGGCACCCATATTGGAGGAGTTCCTGGAGGACTGTACCCCATGGAAAGGACCTACACTGTGGCAGTTGAAGAACTTCAGCCCAGGGGAAGGACCCATGATGGAGCAGTTTGATAAGGACTATATTCCATGGGAGGGACCTCGTGTTGGGGCAAGGGCAAGAGTGTAAGCAAGAAGGAGTGGCAGGGACAAAGTGTTATGGACTGACCACAATCCCCAATCCTCACCCCTCGTGAAAAATTGGGAGAAGAGGAGGAGGAGAGAGAAGAGTTGAGAATGAAGGGCTGAAGCTGAGAATGGGAAGGGAGAAGTAGGGATAAGAGGTTTTGGTTTTTTCTTTGTTTCTCACTGACCTAGTCAGAGAGTAAATGACAACAAATGAAATTATTCTTACCCAAGTTAAGCATGTTTTGCCCATGATGGTAACTATTGATCAATCAACTTGTCCTCATCACAAGCCACAAATTTTTCAATCCTACTTTTTTCCCCTATTCTGTTAACAGAGGGGAAGTGAGAAAAAGCTTTGTGGCCAGCCGAGGTCAACTCACCATTTGATAATATATATTGATTCCCAGAAATGTGCAGTTGAGGAAACTTCCACAAAACTGTTCTAATAAACTTACTGATAGTCCAAAATTGAGCATGTGTTTGCAACTCCAATCCCAGACAGACGAGTGTGAGATGATAAAGAAATCCCACTGTAAATACCAGCCTCTTGTAGATGCATGGGACAAATGTAGGGACATTATGTCTTCTAGGCAGGGTCTCCAGTAAACCCTCAGCAGTGCTGCTCCTTATTTATATAAGCTTCAAAGCCTGCAAGTGAAGCTGAAATAGAGACTTAAATCACAACAGGAATAGTTCTGGAGGTTGTTTTGTTCTAAGAAGTTTTAAATAGGACAAGAGAGAATGGCTTTAAACTGAAAGAGGGTAGATTAGATATTAGTAAGAAACTTTTCACTGTGGGGGTGGTAAGGCACTGGAAGAGATTGCCCAGAGAAGCTGTGAATACCCATCCCTGGAAGTGTTGAAGGCCAGGTTTGATAGGGTCCTATGCAACCTGACCTAGTGGAAAGTGTCCCTGCCCATGGCAGGGGATTGGAACGAGATGGTCTTTAAGGTCCCTTCCCAGCCAAACCATCCTGTGATTTTATGAAATAATCTGTCTAGTGGTTTTTCTCTTGTGTTGAATAGACTAATAACTTCTCTCATTACAAAGCCGTTTCTGGGGAGGATATTAAACTCTTAGTCTGACCTATATTCTTCACGACTAGGCCTTCTCCCTCTCTGGTATCCATGCTTGGAAAGTGCAGATGGTAATTCTGTGTGTCGGAGCAGAATTTTGAATAGTTAGGGACCATTTCATGTGTCATTTATATAGCCCTTGCCACTGCAGGGTCTTGGATCACAATGGAGGTTCTCAGGTATAAAAACTGTGCAAATGATGTTTATGACTGCTCAGACATCTTCCATGAAGTACTTTGTCAGTCTGATTTATTGAGCCACCCTGTATGGAGGAGTTCAGCGATGAAATAAAATGAAAAACACTGGTTATGATATTAAAATAATATAGTAGGTCATTGTTTTCCACCCAGCAGAAGATAAATGGTGAGGGGTTTGAAGAAGTTTTTCTAAGTGACTTCCCATTTCTTCCCACTCAGTTTGACTATTCCTGTTGGCTGGGAATAGAAAACTGAAGTGATGGATGGCTCTGATTATGCCTAGTCAGGTGCATTAAATGGTGTCTCACTCCCTGCCTCCCGCAATCTTGCTGCTCGCTGTGCTTATCAGGGCTGGTGGGGAAAAGGTAGATGTCTGTAAACAATAAAGAAATAAAAGGAGAGGTGAAAGAGCTCAGACTGGTCTCAGCAATAGCACTTTCTGGGCACTGGAAATGTGTTGAGGAGTTTGAACAGATCTGCTTTTAGAATAACTAATTGGGATATGTCTGTCAGCTTCAAGACTTGGTAGCGCACATGAACCCCGTCCTGCTTTTCATGGGTCATTTCATGGGACAGATGCTTGCAGTATATGGAAAGTTTCTTTTTAGCATCCATCTGTTTAATGCTACATGGAGCTTAACTCACATGCTTGTCTCTGGTTAAATCATGAACTCATGTGTACTTGACTTACAGTGCTGTGAGTTCACAGACACCAAGAAAAATTACTCTATTTTCATCAGTGTAAGACAAAATAAGATCCCATGGATTTTTAGCTACGGACCAAGGACAGGTAGATTTGAGATGCAGTACTTCATTTCAGGTTTTGTGTCAGTGCTATATACAAGAGCTGTCTAAAGTTGTATGAAATACGATTCAAAGTCTGTACAAACGCAGCATTGAATTTCTCTGGCTCTGTATCTAAATTTGGGTTGTTGATGTACAAGAAAATTGAATTCGAGCTGGAAAGGTGCAAAATGCTATCAAAGTGACCCTGTCTAATGCAACAGAGTAGCTATGACTGGTTTATTCCTCCTTGGAAAAAGCAAACAAACAAACAAACCAAACCAGGCTGGTGAGATATGTCTGATCTTTATTAATCTGTAGGGAAGGCAAACTGGGTGGGTTGCTGTTTGAGCTAAGAACTTTCATAAGACGAATCAGATCTTGAACAAGTTTGGATTGAAAACAGGAAAACTGTTAGCTGTAAGAGCAGTGAGTTTAGGGACAGCCTTACAGCTTGATTAGTGGAGATGGAAGCCCTAACTGAGGTGTACCTCAATCTTTTTAGGAATGAGATTTTCCATGCCCATGAGCTCAGGTTCTGGGTTTAATATCTCTTTGGCTCAATTTCCTGACTTTCCTTGGGCAGTTTCTGATGGCTGGAACAGCATCCCGTGAGAAATGCCTCTGGCTTTGTCTTGTTGGGGAAAGGCACCAAGGTCTCTACACTCCTGGTGTGTCCTTGCTTCTGTGAGATCAAAGTTGCTATCAGAAAAATGTATGAGGTGGCTTCATTTGAAAGTGCCAACCCAGTGAGTTAGGCTGGTGTAATTACCCTGATACTGCAATTCCAGCAAATCTTCCCTTAGCCAAACCTGAACAACGTTGCAAAACTTTGACCTTCATGTTTTAGCTCAGCTCTTCTGTCTTCAAAGTACAAGGACAGATGTGCCTCAAAGTTGGTACTGGCTCATTGGGAAGCTGGACAGGACAGTACAATTGGGCAATATATTTCCATTAACTTTCTTGGTTTCAGCTTCAAAAAGTGCTTTCTCAGTCAGAATTGTTCTTCCTTCACAGAAGTTTTGATTGAATGATTTCAGTGTTTCAAAGACAATTGACAGAACACGCTTTAAAATTTGTAGAGGATAATTGAGGCATCTCTCTTTGCTTGTATTTTCAAGCATAAGGGTGTTTTTTGGGGAACAATAGCAAGAGAAATAAAAACTCATGTACATTGGTAAAATAAACTGAACCCAAAGCATTTGAGCATTATTTTTTTCTTTATTTTTAATGAAATCCGTGTACCCCATTCAATGAAATCTATGTATAAATCCAATTGAATCACTGCTCAGCCTACATGTGATCTAATGGCAGAAATTATGACAGATTCCACTGAGTTTGCTGTTACATCACTGAAGCCACGTTTCAATTAATAAAGCTGCTGCAAAATTAGAGTGTCTGCTGGGAAAATAACCTTGGCCAAAACTGCAGATCCAGCCAGATTCAGAAGACATGTTTGGGGATGCTTTTCTTTAGAGAAGGGTACAATAAATGCTGTAACTGATGTAAAGAAGTCTGTGATTGCAAAGTTCTCAACGAAAGAAAGCTTGTGTCACTCTGGCTAATTTCTTATTGTGGTCATTAAGGGACAGAGAATCACAAGCAAAGGAGAGGGAAGAGGAATTTTTGGTTCCTCCGCACTCGAGTGTTCACCAGCTGACACAGGCTACCCTGGAAGAAGCGATTTTGTATCTATATAACTTTGTCTAGATCAGAGATTTCTCTGTTTTAGTCACAGTCGTGTCTCTAAATTGATTTGCTGGAATTTTTTTCTAGCAGGGACTGAACCTAATCACAGTGGAAATAACTAGCCCTTCCTTTAGCTTCCCTTTAGGACAGGGAAAGTCCTGGTTTCTCAACAGCAGAAAGGAGACTCTGCTTAAAATACCATGGACCTATTAATATTTTTTAAAAGTTGAAAAAATACGCTTTTTTTATCTTCCGCATGGGAAAAATCTGCAGTAGAAACAGCACAAAGTTGAAACAGATACATGAGCAAACTCATGGCAAGTTGTCTGTGCTCTTGTGTGTCTCTTAGCTGCATAAAGGGGAAAGTTGTAGAATGAAAAATGCAATTGCTTCAGCGCAAACACATCTGAACCACTTCCCTGAGTGTCAGCCTGTGTCTCTTGCTGGGTGTGCTGTGTTTCAGCAGACCAGCCCTGACAGCATTTGATGTCACATGGATTTATGAACGTTGCTCTGTGAACTGCACTGGACAGTGACATCACAGCTTCAGAGGACGTGGGTGCTACGTCATCAGTGATCTCAGTCACTCTGCTCTGTGCTGGCCTTTGGTAATATTTGTTTGACAGGGGTTTTGTTGAGATACAGCTTCTCAAGCCCTGGCAGTGTCAGACTGAGAGCTGAGAGCAGGATCCTGTTAACCCTCCGAAGACTCAGACCCGGTAGTTTGAAAAGAACTAACTCTTTGAATAAAGTGGAATCAGAAGTCTCTCATGCTTCTTTTTTATCATCACAGCATAGAAGAAACCCATTAATTTTTGGTCTTTTGTTAAGACATGAGCCCCTGTGCTTTATCCTGATGTATTTCCCCCTGGTCCCTCAGAGTGCTGTTTGGATCATCCTGCCAGCTCTGCAGGTGGTGTCCTTCATCTTCCCCCCTCACGGAGAGGATAAATAAACTCTGAGCAACAAAAATCAGTTACAGAAAACTATTAAAATTGCCCAAGAAGTCAATTTATAGAGGTGATTGAGGAAAAAATGCTTATTGCAATCACATCCAGAGAGTAGAAAGAGCTTTTGTGATGTAAAGAAATGACAGCATCAGGAAAAGTCTTCGATGCAGTGAGGACATAATGTTATAGTGATGGTCAGTCAGACCTATATATGCAAAAAGGATAATATTTTGCAGTCCAGGGACCCGATAACTGATACCACAGTTCTGCGGCTAGAAGGGCTGTGCACAGCTCCAGCAGAGATCCTGAAAGTTTTTAAAGAACAAGAGTGATCTCAGACAAGTACAATAAAAGTGATCATATAAGGAGCTGCTTCTAAAGAGACAAAATCTGAATTGTTCATGTAGATGTAGATGTAGATGTTGTAAAATGCTTCTTGTCTTCCTTGCTTCAGGACTCTGTCTCCAAGAGCTCTGTTTATAACTAATATTCACTAAAGGTTGAAACTATGGCTATCTCCAAGAAGTGTAAAGGAGTGAGCAATGATGGAGAGAAATGGGGGGATGTTGGATTGAGGGCTACAAAAGAACAGTGTCATAAAAGGCAGCATAGAACAAGAAAAATACAGACTGTGTATCAAAAAAGAACTTCCTAATAGCTGGATCTACTGGACAGGGCAACAATTTCCTAAGGGAGAGAGCAGAAACCCTGTTATTTCAATCATTTAAACAAAACTGGACAAAGCCCTGGAGAATATATTGTAAGGAACAATCATATGCTATCCCCTGGGAATGGATAACATGACCTGATAAAGTCTTTTCCTAGTGGTTGCGACGATTCTCTTCAGATTAGGAGCTTGTTCTGGGCATGATTCGTCTTGGGACTAGATACGATGTGAGCCTCAGGTCAGTACTCTGATTGATTCAGAGAACCAAGCAGAGAGAAGGAAGGGGAGGAAAAGTGTGCAGGGACAGTCAAAAATAGAGCTCATGGGAAAATATTGACGCAGAAGTCAACCGTCAACTGCTGCCCAGCTGGAAATCCAGCATAGAGCTGCTGTTGGTTTTGGGAGGAGCCACGAATGGTTCCCCAGACACAAATCTGGTATACCAGAATCACTGCTGTTTAAATGGTTGTCTCCTCACAGAGATGGAGAGGAACCTCTCCTCTCTTTCCAGCCTCTTTTCTGAAGCAGAGGAAATTGTAGGGATGAGCTGAGATACTGTTCTCTCTGTACAAAATGAATTGGTGAGTGTTGGCATCCTTGATTTCTTGGGAGGTGGTAAACCAGGTGGAAATTACCTCAGCTGCTCTGTTACTTTATTCAAAAGAATTGCCAGGGGCTGCGGACATCTCCTATCTAAGCAGTAAAAGCAGAGGCTAAGTTCAACAAGAGGAGGTTTGAGATAATGAGATCTTCTGTGTCAGATAGATGAGCAGGAAGACTGTGATTTCATGGGGCCATTTTAAGTTTTCCATTTTCACTCATTTACTTTTGTAGTAAACCCCTTTATAGTGTAAATTTTAAACAGAAAAAAATTGGGAAAGATTCACATTCAAAAGAAAAACAGCAACAAACACAAGCAAACACAGAAATCTCAAATATTTGGGTTTTTTCCTAAAGCAACATTTTTCAAATTTTGTCTTATGCTAGAAACAAGATGTTCCTTGAGGAGCAGTGGTAGTCAAGCCTGGTTTCCTGTGAACTCAAAAACGTCCTCAGCTCTCTTGAACCCTGATTTCCATCTTCATTCTAGCAGGCAGATAGATATTCCATCACAGGCTGTTTTATAAGATGATGGAGACATCTTATTCCTGCAGTTCTCTCCCATGCCTCTACATCTCACCTCACCTTTGCAGGACCTCCAGCTCCTGTTTCTTTCCAGTAACTGGCCAGAGAAGGAGCTGATCCCAGCTGCAGCTGAGCCTGCAGTTTGTGTGTGTTGATTTTTAGGTCCTTTTATGTGTATTCACAGATTGGCCAGATGGCAGGCCCAGCAGAACAGATCACCATCAAGTTCACATTACAGTTTCTTCTAAGTGGTGGAAATTGGTGAGCAGCTTCAAAGTTATTGTGGAGGAAAAACAGATGGGCAGAGATACGGCTATAGATGGCTCATCCTTACCAAGAAATTAGAAAAACACAGAACTAATTAGAAAAAGGAAAGTTTTTTATGCCTGGGTTTAAACTCATAAACCTATTCCATACTGCCATAACCCGGTGGGTATTTGAAAGGGCCAAATATGACCAAATCTATGGTTTTGCATTGTGCAGAAACAATAGGTCTCAAAAGAGAGGAGCTGTGTCCTGCTGGGTCTAAGTCCAGGAGGAGTACAAGATCTTTTCCAGGTGAAGCAAAGAAGTCCCCAGGTCTTTCCACCTGGAGGAGTGTTGAAACTAGCTGGGCACAAGCCTCTGACAGGAGGAGTGCTGAATAAGCAGCACCTCCAACTGCTCTGCCCCAATGAACTGAATAGATTTGTGTCCTCACCTCCCCAGGGAGGCATCCAGCCGGAGAGAGGACATGCCATCCCTTGTACATGCTAGTGGTGGGGTCCAGGCAAGGAAGGAGGAGGACACTACAGTCTAAGCAGTCTGAGAACCTCTGAAACACAATTCTCCAACATGTCTCATGAATGTGACCTTACTGAGAGCCATGCAGGGACTGGGACACATTATTTGCCTGATCCTCTAGCAATCCAAAGGAAATCTCTTCAAGAGGGTCAACTTCTTACAGGGAACACTCGACTGTATTGCATGTGATCCCCAGCTGAAACCAGCCAAACCAGAAGTCCTAAGTCCTGCCCTCAATCAGGAATGAGCATGGCTGTTTCACTAAATTGCTGCCTTTGGATCCCTATAATTTCAGTTAATGTGAGAAACATAACTGTCTTCCCAAGTCAAGAGGACTACCCAGAATGCTGCTACAGCTGATAGCTTCAGTCCCTGCTCCATCGAGGCTGTAAGAATTCAGGGTTGTGTTCTTAAGCAGTTGCCCAAGCACTCTTGGTACTTTTCCTATAGTTGAGTCTTCCAATGGGACATGGTTTAGCCACATCTGATAATGGTCAGGGGTGGGAATTGATGCCAACAGGCATTTTGGGTGACGCAGAGCATTCACCACGCTGGTATTTACTGCAATTTGCTGTGGCTGGAAGAGGAACTATGGGAAAAAATTGCTATCAGTGATGGTCCAGAGCAGGATGTTCAGGTTCCATGAGGAAGGAGATAATGTGGGATGGCTGCAGAGCTGAATAGTAGAAGCAGTGAGGAAATGTGGCAGAGGAAGGAGTGGCAGCAGTAGTTATCGGTCTGATCAGTTTTGGATGAGTCGTTCAGATCTGCTGCTGGCTGTGCTGACAGGCATTCGATTCAGCATCCCTGGTAAGCTTACAGGAGCCACTGCTGCAGAGGCAATTCCTGAGACCAAACACTTGTCTGTCCTGACTCACGATGTGCATGAGTGGCCTTCCACCTGCAAGACTTGCTTTGGCTGTGTCTTCACCTGCTGCTCAGCAGATCTCAGAGATCACAGAAGTCATTTCTTCCTTTTCCTTCTCATTTCCTTGCTGCATGTTGCCTGTGCCTGCCTCTCCCATCAGAGCTGCTTTTCAAGCTGTTTTCCCTGAACATCTTGGAAGTTTGGTTTCAAGATCAAGAAGAAAAGAAGTCTGTGCTTGTGTTGGGGAGAAAAAAATCAGTGGAAGCCTGTTGCATCCCTGCCACCCAGAACAGGAGATCTTATGCAGATTTGATATAAATCAAAGCAGTGAGTGCAATCTCCAAGGTGGCATGACCTTACTTCTGCAGCCAGGACATGGAAGCAGTTGTAACAGATGAGAGATGAGCCAGGATGAGAGGCCATGCCAAGCTTGTTGAGGGATTTAGGATTTGAAGTTGCATCTGGGCATGTCAAATTTATTTTCTTCTCCTGTGATGTCCCTGTCTTCACAACAGGAGATGATATTATCTCGTATTGTGATGTGTTCCTGTAGGGAGACGTGCCATGCTTTACCCTGACATTAGAGACTGTCTTTTGAGCATGGAAGGGGAGGATGTCTTTGAGGATGGAAAGGAATGTACAAAACCAAGAGAGATTGTTCAGCTGGAGTCTACAGTGAGGTCAACTGACAAGGGAATAAAAGAAAAAAGAGGTCCTGGAGATGTTTGAGGAGAAATGCAGCAGGATTCAGGGAGAGGCCAGACGTGGGAGAGAGAAGAGGGAGCACTCAGCAGTGCCCATATGGGTGGTGTAGACTGTAGCCAGGAGGGTGGTGTAGTTACACAGCAGCTCTCATCCAGGTAACAGCAGCTCTTGATTACCTTACAGAAGAAAGTCTTTGTCCTGGTAAATGAGTTAGTACCAGTTAGTTAGATGAAGTATCTTTCTGATCCCTCCTGAAAACCTCTTTTATCTGCACCACAAAGGCCATGTTGTTTTTTCTCCCTGCTGAAAGCTGAAAGCAGGAGCAGAAAATCCAGCAGAGAGACAGCCTGAACCTTGTGGCGGTTTCTCTGACGTAGATGAACCTCTGAAGTGAAGTGTGTGACATCAGGAAGATGTTTTAATCTGAATTACACTTGCCCGTCTGAAGAACAGGTGCCATTATTCTCTCTTCATTATCTCCTGGCCTGGGCTGCTGCCAGCATGAGTAAGAAGGGTTTGAGTCACAGGGATGGAGAAGTTAATTCCTTTCCAGAGACTGTTGTCAGAGATGACCTGGCCCAGATGCCCATCACAGGGATGAATGACGCGTAGATGAATGAGAGGAGAAACCCCCTCCTGAGAGAAATAAAGCATCCCTCATGAATAATGTAGGGCATTGCTTTGAGATTCCAGACATCTAAGACTTGTTGCACATTGAATGGGAATGTGAATGAGGCTTAGCTGCTCTGCAGATACACTCTAGCCTGAGCATGACCTACAACTAACTCACCACTGCCACAGTTTTTATTTTTTAACACTGGCTGTGTACTTGGCCTAGTACCAATGCACATCTAGAGACAAACCTCTCTCAATCTCTGACAGAGCCCAGTGTAGACAAACATTCAGAAAACCCATGCAGGCTCTATCTGTGCTGCTAAGTGAAGCAGGACCTGTGTTTTGTAGGACGCAGAGGCCAACAGAAATGACACACTGAGTGCCGGAAATAGATAAACACATGTACGGCACCAGGAGGGTGCTTAGTTCCAGTGGTCCCTGGCCGGTGTTAACCTCCATGTGTGGACCAGGCATGGACTTTGCCTAGGTCAGGGCTGGTTATTCCTGGATGAAGCCATTATGGGCTGGGCTGATGGATGAGTGTCGACATCATGGGCTGGTGGTGGAATTCATCCTCGGAATCACAGAACCGTTAAGGCTGTAAAAGATGTTTGAGATCAAGTCCAATGGTCAACCCAGCACCAGCACTGTGTTCATCATTAAATCATGTCCTCAAGGGCCGCATTCACATGTTTTTTGAACACTTGACTGCTTCCCTGGGCCATCTGTTCCAATGCTTTACATTCCTTTTCATGATTTTTTTTTTCCTAATATCTAACCTAAAGTTCCTCTGGCAGAACTTGAGCCCAGTTTAGTTTGCTACAGTAGATACTGCCTTGCAGTGTTGGAGATGGCTACGATGTAGAAGCAACACACTGAATATATTCAAGGTTTCTTCCCATAATGTTTTCTTTTTGTTCTGGATTTACTTATTCCAGGCAGTCTGTATCATTGCAATAGCACAAATTTGTTTAAGACCCTTTTTGCCCCAGAAGCAAAGTGTTATTCCAGGGAATTTGTGTTGGAGGACAGGACAGATCTTACGGACCTCTCTGTACCCTGCAGCTGTGTGTGGTGCAGAAATCACTGATGTAGATCTAAGCAAACTGCTCTGTCCACATGAGGCCGCAGAGTGCCAGAGATACCTGCTTGGGGCCTGAATGCAACAGTTGTTGAAAAAAAGTCTATAAAATCATGACTGACACAAAGAAGGGGAATGGGAAATGCTTGTTTCTGATCTTTTCCAAAGAGGAGGAGATACCATCGCCATCAGATGATCAGATTCCATTGCCATCAGATGATAGAAAGGAAAGTAAAGGAGCAATGGCAATTTTTTTAGAGAACACATGGTTGTTCTATGAATCTTCTTGCCACAGGATGTTGCAGATGCAGAAAGTTCAAAGACATTGAAGGGACAATGGCTAAGCTCATGGAAGAGAAATCTGTCATATATTACTAAACCCAGCACAAACTGGCTTAGGAAATCCCTGAGCACCAAATACTGAAGCTGGGTACATGAAGTCTTGGGGGAAAACTCACACATAATTATAGCATTCCTATGCTCTTCCTCAGCCATCTGCTCATGGTCGCTGTTGGATTCAGGGTAGCCGTGCAGAGTTCCTCTGCATATTCTAGTTGCGGGCTGGTACCCTAGCACAGTTTCTCTTTACAATCCAGAGAAAAATATTGGAGTTGTCCCCCTGACTGGACCTCATAGAGATTGTAATGTGTAGTTCCTGTCTGTGTCTCATCTGAAAGGCACCAAAAAAAATAAGCTTTGAAGAAAGCTCTAAGTGGATTTTCCTCAGATCTTCATAGCTGCACTCTGGCAAACAAGAATTCATTTTTTCTTCTAGAATTACATATAGGTGCACATGTTCTTTCAGAGCTTTCCATCAGTGAATGGACAAGGCCTAAAAAAATCTAGGGTGGGGAAGACCCCAACAGAGCACTGATTTGGTGCCAGCCCTTACAGTGTGATTCTTTTCTTCCCTTGCCTACACCTTCCTGCAGTTCTGCTTGGTGTCTGTAGCCCAGCTGTTCCATGACTGGGAGGAGATGGTGTTTGTGGTGTATTGGTGCTCTGCAGTCCAGAGCTGGAGTAACACCGAAGCATGACATTTCTTTGTGCCAAGCTATTCTTCTTGGTGCCAGCCCAGATGAGCTCTGTCTTGAAAGCCTAAGCAGCTGGGAGGGATTATGAAAATGAGGGAGAGTACTAATGACATTGCTTCCAATCGGGGTGAGAGTTATTTAGACTTTCTTTGATCATTTGAATGATATCTCATTAAACACCAGACAAAACTGCCTGTTGTGGTCACACTGCTGTATTTTGGCACCTCAGCAAACCGGTTACTATACTAGAATAAGATGGGCAGTGTTTACGTGGGTGTGGTCCGAGGTAAAGCTCCATCTATACCTTTCTCACTGTTATCTCAGCTTCATGGCTTGCTAAGGGATGCATATCCTGTACCCAGTACTAAGGTCTTCTGTTCGATCATTCTTCTTCACCACAGCAGAGAGAGAAGTCCTGATGTCATGATTAACCTTTCTATTTCTCTTTAAGCCTTGTGTATCTTAATGATAGCACAAAATCATGTCTTTATACTCTGCTAAAGGGCAGTAACATTTGTGTAGAGGAAATCAGGAAGAATTTTGGTAGCTGGAATCTGATACCAAAGCATTTGCTTCTACTTCTGCATTTACTTGATGCAAGTAAAACTCAGCTACCTGGAGACTGGCTCTGTGACCTGTGTCCTTTCCCAGCATTATTACTCCTTTGTGCCACTCTTCCTCTGGCAATTATTCACCTTCCCCTTTTTCCCAGAGGCAGTCTCTGATGTTCAGAAGACAGTGATTTGTTCTAGATTTGAAAAATATAGAATTTCAGAGAACATGCACTGCTGCAGTTTTCTTTTCGTGCATTACTCTGTACAGTGCTGGATAGATTCTGCAATGCTTAAGTAATGGAGAGTTAAGTCTGTCTTTGGTGTATTTGCATACCCCTCATTTCGGAGTGTTTAATGCAATGGCTAGAGTGTCTATTCCTTAAAGCCATGTTGTATAGGATAAACATGTGACTCTAATCCCCTATACATTAATCTATTTGTAAAGTCTTATTCCAGCATCATGAATAAAGTCCTTTCTTTACCCCAGATTCATGATGAAAATACATGAATACATGAATACAGAGATATTTATCTGACATTGTGGAACGTGAGAATGACTGGAGGCTGAATAGAAGTCAGAATTTCTGGATTTTCTATCTACCTATGTGAATTGAGGGAAACTAAGGCCTGCTGGTGTCTGTGCTTCCCTATCTGTAAAACAGGGATATGGATATATTTGTATCTTATGGGATATATAATTACAAATTCTATGACAAATCTTAGAAATTCAACTGTGAGATAGCGTGTAAGCACACAATATTAATGTTTTATGATGTCCCTAAACTGTTTCTGGGATATCTTTAATGAGAAGGATATTGTGAGATCAAATTGGGGTGACCTTTTTTCACCCCAAACATGCTTTTTAGAACCCAAAGTAAAAGTTGTTTCCACCAACTGCCATCCCTGCAACCATCTGGAAAATCACATTTTCTGAATCTTTCCTTCCCTTTATCATCTGTAACTAAAGCTATAAAATGGGAAGACGTCCCTGGTTTAATTAACACCCCTGTAGTTCAAAATCTGATCTTAGTAATAAGAGGCAATTATAGCCTTTATTGAGGGACAGTCAGGTGGAACTAACCCAGCATCAATCTGGTGAAGACACTTCCATTTCCAGGTAATTTGGAAACTGCTTTTTATGATGAACAGACTACCTGGCTCAATACAACAGGTGAATCTCTTTCCTTTGTAACCTGGAAAAGAACCTCCTATTTTGAGCTTTGTGCTTCTTTTGTAAAGTGTTTTTTACATCTCATCAGTCAACAAATACCAACTGACCTAAGAATAAATCTGTTGCTTTTTGAAGGGGATTCTTGCTGGTTTTCTTGTTTTCTTTTCCTTGTCCATTCTTGCTTTACATTTTGATGGTTGCCTGGTGTTCATATTTTAGTTCTAGTAAAAGTGCAGACTCCGAGATTCACCCTCATCCTGAGGGGAAGGAAGAATTCTGGTTTCTGCACCTCAGCAGTGGTGTGGCAGAGCTACAGAAGGTCCAGAGAAGGACATGGAAATGATCAAGGAAATGTGACTTCTGCTATATGAGTTATGCTGTGGCTTCAGTTTAGACAGGAAAAAACTGAAAGCAGAGATAAAGCTGAGTTTAGCCAAGAACATGAAGGTGGTAGATAAGGAAGATTTAGAGCTTCAATACTGTAACTAAGGTGTTGTCTCAGTTTGAGACAGGTGTCTGCTAAGGAAGGCAGAAGTCTTCCTTGGAATGGAAAATGTGGACCCCTTCCCTCCGAATTGTTATAATTTTGAAATTAAGGGGCTCTCAGGTAAAGACATGAGAATAGGATTAACAGTTCTTTACTAGTATATCCAACAAGGCAAAACCAACAACAACTGTGGCATTAACAACAAACAGAACCAGAACCCAGTGACGGCCGTCTCGGTCGCAGGCACTTTCCCCTTTGGCGCAGTTCCGGTCACAGCCGGCAGGGGCGCTGGTGGCTCCCGGTGCGCAGGGCAGGTGCGATGGTTCCCCCGCGGCTGCAGGGGGCGCTGTGGGGCGAGCTCGGGGAGAGCGCAGGAGGGACGGCGGGACCGGGACGGGANGCGAGCTCGGGGAGAGCGCAGGAGGGACGGCGGGACCGGGACGGGAGAGGGACGGGAGAGGGACGGGAGAGGGACGGGAGAGGGGCTCACCCCACAGAACCCCAGGGACAGCCGGGCCCGGGGCCCCAGTGGGAGTCTCGGGAGCGGTAAGCTGGGACGGCAGAGACGAGCAAAAATCCCGGGGTGGTGGAGGAGATGTATCACACTCTGGAGCTGTAGTGGGAACCCCGGGAGGTCTCAGCAGGCAGGGGGTGTGGGACTACAGGGTAGTGAGGGCTGCGAGCAGCGCTGAAGAAGCGGCGAGGTGGGGCAGTGGCAGCGTGGCTCCAGGGAAGGCAGGGAGAGGCAGGATTGGGCACCCAGGCAGACGGTGAGAAAGTCCCTCCCGTAGTGAGGTGGGTGTTAATAAGGTCCCACTTCAGAGACTGCTCTTATGAGCAGAGGCTCACCCCACGGCAGAAGAAGCAGGACCGGGCTGGACCACGGTGGCAGTCGCGAATTCTCCCGTCCCTCTTCCCAAGATGAGAGAAAGAGAGCGAGAGAGCCAGGGGCTGGCCCCAACCCTACGTTTTTTCAGTGTCCGATCTTGAGGTATCTCCCTCCTGCCTGGGAAACCTCAGGTAAGGAGAGAGGAGCCATTGGCACCCGTCCCCTGAGCTGATAACTTCCTTTGTCTGATAAGTGTCCAGTCATTATGGCCCATTAGCAACACACATGGGGAAAATTCCTTAAGAAGGAAAAAAAAACCAACAAAAGAAAAGAAGAACTCCTAAAACCCCTACAGGTGTTCTAGCTGAAGCAAGAGATATCCTTGAAATTAAAATGTACCTTTTTTACATAGCAGATAGTGAATTTCTGTAATTTCTTGCCACTGGAGACTGAGGAGGTGTGCAGTGTCAACAGTTTCAAAAAAGGATTAGACAAATTCAGAGCAGCAGGTCCATGACCTGAGTCTAAAGGCGATAGGCAGGGCTCCTCAGTGGTCCTGCCTCAGTGGTGTCTCAGGTCAGGTCTGTCCTCCAGCTTCACACATGTAAGAGTGTGGGCCTGCTGAATGCCCTGTGTTTTATCTGCCAGCCATCTATGGGTATCCTGATATCTCACGGGTCTGGTATAAAGCTAGATAATTCTTTTTGGAAAACTGATTTGAACCCTCAATATCTCCAGTGCAGGCACCTACACTGGAGACAGTCACTCAAGGTGACTGTCATGATTAGAATGTCCTCATTTGGCTGTTTACAGGTAGTGGTCTGCCAGTGCTGTGGGTGTCTAAATTCTTCTGCAGTCAACAGATGTTTAGTCAGTCTAATGGGGACCTAATGAACATGATCAATGAACAGTCAGAACTGTCATTTCATCTTGCCAGACTTGGGATGGTCAGTTAAATAACTCACTGTTGCCTGTTTTCACAGAATTTTTGTTGACTATAATGGGAGTTTGGACACAGAACACATGCAGATACCTAAATGTAGGTATATTAATCTGGAACAGAGTTCTGTCCCAAGATTGCTGTTATAATGATTGTAGAGAAATAGTTGTCTCCTGAGAATAACTCACTGACCTGTTTTAGACACCTCTGTGTACGTGACTGCCCTTGTGAAGTGCATATTTCTACTCACTGACTTTAAAGGGGCTCTAGATTGTGGTGCCCACATGGTGAATGCGCACCATGGCCAAGTGGTTCCCAGCCACCTCATTTTGGAGACTTTGGTACAATCCCTTAAAATCTCAGCTGTAAGAAATGTAGATTTTTAAAGCAATGTAATTTGAATAGGTGTAATTATAATATCAAAACAGTGCTCCACTTATGGTTTGATTTAGAATAAAGGCTTAGCCATGTGTTTACCATCTGAAAACTATGCTGTGAAATGTGGTACATCCTCTGTCTTGGATTAGTTTAACATCCTGATGAAATTGCCTTTGCCATACTAACTGTCAAAACTGTAAAACTATGGCACAAGATGGTAAGTTGTTTATTCTCCCAGTAAGTAAAGGTAGAACAAGCATTAAATTCCTAAATTCCTATGGTGTTCCAGCAATGAGTGACTTCCATTAGGTGTCTAGGAGAAAGACTTATTTAGTATGGGAGAGTTTGAAAAGGAATTTATTTGGCTGGTGGGCCTGTGGATGTTGTTAACTCCATGCTGTCAGCAGACACAAAATTTGGATGCCATGACTATACTCTGGTTTTGGGACAGGGCAACACCAACTACTCTCAAAAACACTCTGGGAAATTCCATCTGTTTCTGAAGTTTCCACTATTGCATGTGACACTGAACAGACATGAAATTTCTTCAGTTAATCAATGCAGTATAACCTTGTTTGGGAGACTCAATATTGAGGTAGAATGGGTTGCCCATTCTTTCACCTTTCCCACTCCTGCGTGAACAGCTTTGTTGTCCTGTGCCTTATTTACTTCAGACCCGGGGCGTGGGTGATGAGACATGGGAAGATGGTGTGGCTGCAGTGTCCCTGCAGCTTTGGATCTGGCTGTGGCGTCAGAGCGATTGGCGTGGCTCGCATGATGGGGGAACAGTGGCCATCACCTGCCTCGCTGACTGTCCTGTGTTTCCATTCCTCCTCCCAGGTTACGGACATGCTGCCCCAGGGACGGATGCGGGGAAGGCCTTCTGCATGTTCTATGCGGTCCTGGGGATCCCACTGACACTCGTCATGTTCCAGAGCCTGGGCGAGCGCATGAACACCTTTGTCAAGTACCTCTTGAAGCGCATCAAAAAGTGCTGTGGCATGAGGAGCACCGAGGTCTCCATGGAAAACATGGTCACTGTGGGTTTCTTCTCCTGCATGGGGACACTCTGCATTGGAGCAGCAGCCTTTTCCCAGTACGAGGAATGGAGCTTTTTCCATGCTTACTATTACTGCTTTATAACATTGACTACGATAGGGTTTGGAGACTATGTGGCCCTGCAGACCAAAGGGGCCCTTCAAAAGAAGCCTCTCTATGTGGCTTTTAGCTTTATGTACATTCTAGTGGGGTTGACAGTCATTGGGGCATTTCTAAATCTGGTTGTTCTCAGGTTCTTGACCATGAACAGTGAGGATGAGAGGCGGGATGCCGAGGAACGGGCGTCCCTGGCAGGGAACCGCAACAGCATGATTATCCACATCCAAGAGGACTCCCAGCATGGTCGGCCACGGTACAAGGCCGAAGTAACAGACCTTCAGTCAGTTTGTTCCTGCATGTGTTACAGGTCCCACGAGTACACCAGCCGGGTGGTGTCCCACCAAAATTCGTTCAGCTCGAAGCTGAACCCCCAGTACTTTCACTCCATCTCTTACAAGATAGAAGAGATGGAGTGAAGCTGAACCCCCAGTACTTTCACTCCATCTCTTACAAGATAGAAGAGATCTCGCCAAGCACATTAAAAAACAGCCTTTTCCCATCTCCTGTCAGCTCCATCTCACCTGGGTTGCACAGCTTTACAGATAACCACAGGCTGATGAAACGGCGAAAGTCCATTTAAAGGGATTTGTCTTATTTTGCTTTCTTTGTTTTTCCCAGTTCTTTGTTCTTTCGGTTTTTTTGTTCCTTGAGTGAGACGGAGCGAGGCCAAAGGGAGTAGAGCAAGCCAGTCCTCCTCTGAGACTCAGCTCTTGAGCATGAAGCATGGATTATTACTGTTCCAGCAAAGTATGCCTTACATTACCCCCTTGGTGGATGTCAGAGGATTCAAGGTGACGTGAAGTGGGTACCAAATCCAAAGTTGCACACACAGCTGGGAGCCTTCATGTGCCACTGGCACTCCTGACCTAACAAACTTTTTTCCTCACGAGCAGGTTGCAGTGTGTGTGCGTGTGCCTGTGTGAGTGCCGGGTGTGTGTGCGTGTGCGTGCGTGTGCAATTCCACAACCAGTGCCATGTGACAAAAATTAAAGCATCAGGTATTATTTTTTCTTTTGCCCTTGAAGCAATTGTGTTCCAGCCTGCTTTTTCAGATTGCTTCCAAAAGGAAGGGGGAGGGTGGGAGGGGAGCCAATTTGGTTTGGTTTTTTTTTGCCAAGACAAGCATGCGCCATAAGCAGTCAATATACCAGGTGTATCATGGTAAATTTTTTAATGCTAGATTTTAGATTGTATTAACATTTAAAAAAAAGGCAGGAGAAGATGGATCATTTTAGCTTGCCAGTTCAAAATTAAAAAAAAATAAAAATAAAGCATGCACTTTGTAAAACTGGTATGCATAATAAAAACACAAGAAAAACTAGCAATGGAATTAATAATCAAAAGCAAATAATCATATTAATTTAACTATATTTAATTTTATAATTTTCAACTGTTCCAACAATTTGCAAGCAGAATTTCTAAGATAAATTGGGAAAATTGTTGGAACAAGAGAGTGTATTTTGTTATTTTTATTTTATTATTATTATTATTATTATTATTATTATTATTATTATTATTATTATTGTTATTATTTTGTGCAGCAATTACCTGCATGAATAGGAATTATATTTTTTGGAATGCTTGGTTAAGATGGGTATAAATAGGAGGATGTATATTTTTTCTTATATAATAGTGACAGGGCATTCCTTGTTTTGAATAAAAAAATAAAGATGATTGTCTCTAAATGCTTTTGATTTGTAAATAATGGAAAGCCTTTGTTGGTCTCAGGAAGAATTCAAGGGACAGTATCTTGTGTTTGGCTCACTGGGAACTTGTGAGATTAGATGTGATATTGCTTTTTTTGCTAGGCAAAGGCAAAATGCATTTAGCAGTAACAGGCAAAAATAGCTTTACTCCAGTGTTTGGAGGGTAACAGCAGGAGCAGTTGTGTTGGCAAGTTGTAGTGGAGGATGTTGAGACCATGTCATAGAGTTGTTCCTTGGACGTTGTCCATCTCTCAGTTGTTCATCTGGACCAAACAGACTTTACAGAACTGAGTTAGAGGCCTAATCCAGCTCCCTTTTAAGAGAATAGGAATTTTCAGTGATTACATGGGATTTAGTGCTTTTGGAGATTTATCTTTGATTTTACAAGGGTAGGACTGGGAGTTTTATGAACCTGCGCCTTTGTCGCTGATTTAATTCTATGTTTGAAATCGCTTTCCGTGTTAATTTGCCATACAAAAACCATTTCTCTTTGGCACTAATCACCTCCTGCTGATTCTACCATTTTGTGCTCTCAGTGTAAAAGCAATAATCCCTTTTTTGCCCTTAAAACTAGATGATGTGTGCACAGCTCTGAGCTCTGTGTGCTGGTGGATGTTGATACCTTCTCGAAGAGGCATCTATAAAGAGCATTAATAGGCAGAGATAAGGAATGTCATTCCTCCTCTGTTGTCTTCTCCTTGGCTTTAAATTATTAACTATCAAATATGCTCATGGTCTCCACATCTGTCTTTCAATAAGTAAATGACAAGCAAGTTATCCATGACTTTGACTCTGTTATGCAGCTTCCTTTGGGTGTTGAAATTGCTGTGGCATGAAATCCTCCATTAAGATTAGTGAAGAACTAACAGGATTCTTAATGAGGATGGATGAGGATGGACTTTTTCAGAGTAACGTGTGGGGTATGCTGGGTGCACCAATGCTGTGCTGCCAGTACCATGTCCTAGGGCAAACACTGATGGCAGAAGGATTGAAGCAAGAATACCTAAAAAAGCAGTTTCAGGATGTGTTAAACCACCTCTGTGTTTGACACCTAGAAGCTGCTTCCCCTGACAGCCCATACAGTTCACGGTGCTCTCCAAATTCACTTTTTTCATCTTGTTATCCCAGAAGTGCAAATAAATGTACGTCTCTTTTCCTGCTATGGAGATAAGAAAAAGCATGCCTGGAATATGCGCCTCTATATCATGTACAGATGCTGGGTGTATTTGACACTGGAGAGAGGCAGGAAAAGTTTGGGGTTTTGCAGAATTTGACTTAAATTCTGTGCCTGGCAAAGGAGAATTTTGGTAACAGGACTTTTAGCAAAACCTTTAAAAAGAAAAAAGCAGTTGCATCTTATAAAACATTGCTTAGATTTTTTTTCTCTTTTCCTTTAAGAGAAGAAGAAACTATTATTCCTGCTGCATATAAAAATCATCTTTAAATGTCCTATAAAACATGTTGAACTGGAGAAGTTAAATCTTTACACACTTTAGCTGATTTGTTACTAAATCTTCCCACTGGAATCATAAATGAAGAGTAAATTTTAACACATGGGGTATTTAACCAGCGGAGAAACTTACCTCAGCATGTCATGGGTTATCTGCCACTTAGAGTCTTTGCATTAAAACTCAATGGCTTTGTAATAGCTCTGCTTTAGCTTAGTTGAAGTTTGTAGATGTAGTTGAAGAAATCTGTGTATGTTGATATGAAGGAGCCAGAGTAGGTGTCCGTAGCCCTACTTTTAAATCTAAAAGCTATAATGAGCGTGTATGTGGGAAAGTGTTTTGCTTGACTATATCTGCATTACTTGGGATTTTCAAATATGTTTATTTATTTTATTTTCTGTCTGAAGAGCCCACAATTCTGTCCAACCTGTATTTTTGCCACACATGGGATTTTGAAGTAGGAGGATGTTTCCGTTGCAGGGAAACGCTTGCAGGACTTTGCTTTGTGAACAGCCAGACACAAGGACTCTCATGTGTGCACATCAGAACACGAGGCAAAATCTGCCTCTCTCTTTAGTTGTTTTCGTGGTTCTTGACTGATGTGTGAATAACATCTTGGGCTGTCTGGAACTGGAACAGACAGAATCATGAAAGGGACACTTTTGTCCAAGGTTAATCCCAGCTTTTCAGGTAAACATGAAGTCAGTCAGTGAAAGGTGAGTTGAATTTGTCAGTTTTGTCTCTGATTTTTTATTGCCCTACAATGTTTTCTTCTCACAACACTGCTTTTCACAGAATATTTTTTGCAAGTACATTATTGGATTTATTCCACTTAAGATATTACTTCTTTCAGATCAACTTCTCTTGCTCACTATTCGCTCTTTTGAAATTCAGCTAAAAGCAGGTAGTAGTGGTAGCTGCTTATGACTAGTCATCCTAATGTCTGCTATCACTTTGTGATGCACTCTCATTCCCCAGAGTCTCATTTCCCCTACCCTTCCCTATTATTAAGCATTAGAAATAATAATAATAAATCAGATTAGTCTATTTATGTCACACTAATGTGCTCTTCATCAAAACAACACAAATTTAGCTCCCTGCTGTCGACTTTGATTATATAACAACCCTATTATCCTATAATATTTCATATTATCATCAAAGGGAAAAATCAGTTTGATCAGTGAAGCACCAAAATAGCTTTGACTGAGCATGCTGTGATACAGAAACAAGAGGAAACTTAATAGAACAATGCAGGCACAAGTCTCCTCTCAGTCTTCATTAATGTGTAAGGAATATCCTGCCTGATCTAACAGGCACTGCTTTGCCGGAACTTTGTACATGGACCTGCTTTACAGGGATGCCTGTAGTGGGGCAGCCCTAGAAAGGGTATTTGGATGTTCCTTCAAGAGTCCAAAAAAGCTTCTTGATTGTTAATGAATGGAGCAGATGTACAGTGACCTTCAGCAATAAACTTCTGTTTGAACTCTCTGTAACTGCTCATTAGGATGAAATAGAGATAGAAAAAGAAAAAAAGAAAAAGAAAAAGAAAAAGAAAAAGAAAAAGAAAAAGGAAAAGAAAAAAGAAAAAGAGGGAAGTGACCAAGTTAATCTACTGTATTAGTTCTCATTAGTTCCCTAGTGCTTTCATCAATGAAATGCCAGAGCAATAATCAAGATTATTGTGAATCTGACCTCAGCAAGGTAATTCCTTTTTTTCTCTAACAGATTTGGAAGTTTTTGTTAAGGAAAAAAAAAGGCTTGATTTGTTGCTAAAAGCTTAAAAAGGAGCAGTCAGTGGAACCAAGATGGAGCATGAAAATGTTCCAAAGCTATTTGGTGTGTGCAGACCAGAGGGCAGGGGTTTGGGTAGAAGTAGCTTTCAGCTGAAGTTTATGTCCTCATTTAGCTTTATGTAATATTCCTGTTAATATTAAGATCTAATTAAGACAGCCATTTAAAATCTTTATGAGGAAGCCAGATGAGAGAGATGTGTTGGAGTGTATCCATTACACTAATGTTATGGACTTTTTCATGCATATTTCAACAGGACACTATTACTGACTGGAATATTGCACAAATTACAATGAGAATCGCACCACTGCTACTTTCATCAACTAGAGATGTGTAACACTCACAGAACTGAAAAAGAAAATAAAGCCTTTCTGACCAGCCTGCTGTCCTCTAACTTTTATACAAAACTTTATTTTGAGAACTTCAGGAAGATAAATTGTAGAAAAAGGATTAGCTATCATAACAATTAAATAAAATTGAAACAAATGGAATAATGACATTGGACACAGAGATTGATTACAGATGGAAGGTGCTCTTATGCTGGTTAGTCTGAGCTCAGAGGCTGAATTAAAACCATGAGAAACTGATGAAACCCTTTGCCAAAATGCAGTTTTCAGTTCTTTAAGATGCATATAATGCATATGGCAAAGGAACTTTCATCCAAACAAAGTAGTAGGAAGGCAAAAAGAAAGTTGGGAAAAAGGAAATTGTTCTCAGCAGCACGAGTAGTTCTGTTATTTCCAGTTGAAGCAGCTGTGAGGTGATGCTGAAGGACTGTTGCGCTTTCATCTGTGTAGAGTCAGTCTGGGAGACTGACTGTCCTCTGCTCGGTCAAGGCCTACTCCAGTGTTCCACTGATAACTGCTAATGGGGAGATCCATGGAGTTCCTGAATCTCCAGTCAGATTTTTGCTGCTGTCTCCATTTAAACCAAGATCTCATTCAGCCAGCCCATCCTAAGCAGTGCTGATTTCTGGGATATATTATGGTAGTGATGCTATTTCCTCCTCCTGGTGCTCCCAGGTGCAAGAGGACATGAGCAAATTCTCTCCTTGTCTAAGGCCTGGGTAGGCAGGGCCTGCCTCTGAAGCCAACTGATTTGGGTGCCATGAAATTAGCCCTGATTTATGCCCTTTTCCTTAGACTGGAATGTGAACCTTTTTTCTATTTACTGCTAGATACTCTATCAGTGCCTCCAACTACTGCTCACCATGAACAGTCTTTCTTAAACCTAAGGGAAAGCAGAAAGACCTAAAACCAACAGTCAACCTGTATAACTTATGCAGCTGTATTTTGCTTTATGGAATCCAGTCATTGAAAGCTGTCTGTTAATTTTAGGCTGGAAATACTATCCCTGGAGCCTTCAGCCTTCATTTGTCACTCCTTCTGTGAGTATTGTAATTAGCAAACATCCCAAAGCCCTTCTTCACCTTGCTTTCTGACAGTATAAGGAGTGCTGCTATATATTAACACCCACAACAGATTGGGAAAAAAAAAAGGGAGGAGTAGCGGGGGAAAGATTAATGCTGCAATTTTATTAGTAATTAATATTCACAGTTCCAAGCTGCGTTGTCTTTTAGTTCACTTTGTGAAATGCAGAGCAAACAACAGGATGATAACATTTATCATAGCTGGCGAATTCACAAGTGGAGCTGGCAAATATAATAATTGAAACTATGCTCCATAATGCATCTTCCTCATGCATGAATTCTGATTCCACCATCCTGGCTTTGATTCATTGTTTATCTGGCCTGTGGAACAGCTTGCAGTAATTGCTGTATCCAGAGCACTACACTTGAGGCTAGAAGAGAGATCCATTTCACAGACAGCCACCCTCTGGCTTTCTCCATACTCGCTCCCCCCTTTCCCACCCAGGCATTAACTCATTAGCTTGCCATTTCATGGATGTATGTTCAGGCCCAAGATCACCACATTCTGTACTCTGCTCCCTCATCTATTAATGAAAAGCGTTATGCTACACAACTACACCCTGGGGAAGGAAATGTTCCTCTCTAATTACGATGGACAAAAGAAATCTACAGATTGATTAAAAGCAATATGTAGGGAATTAAATAGGAAATGCAACGTGCATTACCTTGAATGGGTGAGATCCATTTCTTCCCTGGCTGGGATGCAATGCATTAACCTATGAGGAGAACTTTGGAATGTGTTTGTTTGGGAGAAGGCCATCAGGAGAATGGCCAGCACAAATTATATAAGCAGGTAAAGAACCACAGTGGTTTGGCTCATTGTCTGTAGATCATTGCTGAGGTCCATGGCATAGTTTCAGATTAAGAAAGAGTCATGGCCTTCTAGCTTTAGTTTATTTCCTAGTCATCTGCCAGCATCCTCCCACACAGGAGGTGTGGGAAGGATGGAGCAGGGCTGGTTCATAGTGAAGTGGATTGTAATGGTGAGACCACCTTACCAACACCAATATCAAAGGGAAAGTAGGGAAAATTGTGTCTTCTGGAGCACCTTCCCTCTCCTGTTCCATGGAAGAGATCAGTTACACCAACTCTCCTACTGCCTGCAGCAAATCCAAAAGACCTGAACTGTGGTATCCTTGTCCATCTTCGGTAGCACTTCCCCAGAGCCATAGAAATATATGGGAAATTCTAAGCTTCTCCAGCTGAGTTCAGAAGGTCATAATATAGCAAAGAACCTCTTCATATTGACTCTGTTTGGACAGTTTCTACATGTCAAAATGTCATCAAAACTGACCTTTAGAGAAATAACATGAATTCATCATTGTTGGCTCTCCCTAGAGAGTGGGTATGAAGCTCCTTAATCATAATTATTGTTCACGGAATAATTAATCTGATAAAAGTATTTAATTAGATTATCTGAAGTAGACCATGTAAGTAATTTTGGCCTCCCAGAGTCTGAAACTGCAACTCTACAAAACGATTTCCAAAAGGCCTATTTGATAATGTCACTTCTGACATGGAGGTCAGGCCTCAGCTGCCCTATTGACGAGCATCATCCTGCCATGTTAACTGGAGCTGGTGTTGGAAGAATCTGGGGAAGGGATTTTAGCTCAGCACCAATGCAGTGAGGCTCTTAATTCCCACTGAATTCAGGGCTGATATCTGACTTGCACACTGGGCAAGAGCTCAGGGCAATGTTCTCCTTAGAAACCAAGAAAACCAAGACATGGCACTTGGGTGGCAGTGCCTTCAGATAGATCTACAGCTGTTTCTTTTAATGCTTCCTGTGAAATATCTACCACATTTACCTCACCTCTCTGATTTGAAGCTCTTCTTCTCAGAACTCCTTCTGAATGGTGAAGTGGGTGGTTTGAAGCTTGTTGTTCAGCATGCAGCAGTGGGCACTTCTCATTGTCTTCATTATGCCACTCATCCAAATGGATCTGGAGGGCAGGTCACAGCAATTCATCGTGGTTGTGACCACTAAAACTTTGCCAAATTCTTCTGATTTCTCTAGCAGCTGCTGTCTTCCCAAAAGGTTGGCCAAGTGGGGCAAAAGACATGTCTGTGAGATCCTTCTAGCAATGCAGTTAGTCGGGTTTCTTATCTTCACTGTACATTCCTTTCAAGTTCTTCAGCATTGAAGCTCCAGCTGCTTTATGGTAATATTTCCATGCGACTTCTCTTTTCTTTGAAGAATTCATTACTGCCACGTATGTTTTCCAGAAAAGATCCTTTTTTGCCTATCTTCTCAATGCCCATGGAGAGACACTGCAGTCAGAGGCAGCAGTGGGAAATTCCTCTTGATCGTTGATATTGTGCCCTTTTTATTCTCTTCATAAGAGCAGAATCCTGTGTGGTCATCACTGACCAACATGACTGGTTTGCTCAACACAACTTAATGATCTTCTCTTGGCAATTTCCCTCCTTTTCAACTGTTCAGCTGCATTTACATCATGGCAGATACTTTCTGTATAAATTCTTAGTGCAGGAATATTATTCAGCTAATTGGAGGACAAGTGTAATACCTGCATAACAATAGAAGGATCTCAGTGTCCAGGTCACAAGAGGTTTTAGACAGTTAATCTAGCAGCTGAGTTTATTAAGTAATTTCTTGGGTACTACTCTGAACACCGCTTTTTTGGACTTTCACAAATTTGGTTAATGCACACAAAGTTAGTTTGGGTGTAAGTACTGTTGGGTTGACCATGTGTGAAAGAAAAGAATCCTGTCTACTACAAACCTTTGGACAACTAAGAAATAAGAAAAATTATGAGGCAATGGCTTGTTCTTTAGAATGCAAACCTAATCTCTTTCTTTTACAGAATGCAAATTTCTTGTAATCCAACCAATAATCCTTCTCTTCTTCTTTTTTTCTTTCTTTTTTTTTTTTTTTTTTGGTTTGGTTTTTTTTTTGCAAGGTCAGGAATGAACTGTGGAAGAAAAAAAAATGCTTTATTTTTCCTCTTCCCTTGACTTGTTAAGATTTGTGTGGCTGTTTGTTGCCATTGAGGAGTATCAAGTAAAACTTTTGGTCCTAGTGACACGATGGCAAAGGAAATTAATTGGAGCTGGATAGGTCAATGGGGAAAGGGAGGGGGGCTTAACAGTTGTTTCCAGTAGGCCAAAAGAATGTGGATACTGTCTCTTCAAGGTGCAATTTCTTACTTCAACAAACTGTTCATCTATGAGAAACAGGGATAAAAGTGTTCAATTTGGGACCTAAGGAGTTTATAGGGAAATTCTTGGATTTCTTCCAAACACACATACATGTTGAAATTAAATTGTGAATCCTACTTTGGAGACTGAGCCTTCCTGCTCAGACAGAAGCGTGCGTGTATGTGTGTGTTTGTGAGTGTGTGTTGATGCTGTGTCTCTTTTGGATCTCTTGACACTTTTTGGTGCATTTTTGTACTTCTTTGAATGTGCATATGCGGACTTACCGACGGTGTATTGACGGCATTCTAAAGGCCCTCAACAGCCTGAGATAGAGCAAAAATCTAAATTTCTACCCTGGCTGATACATTTTCTGTGCAGCACATAGAGCATTAGGGGCATGGTCATCTAGAAAGAGGAGCTGCTTGGCTGTGGAGACTGCACTGGGAATTTACCTCCTGGAAGCTGTTTTCTCTGCTCATTTCAGACCTCTAAACTTCAACATAGTTGTTGAGCTGGTCCTAGCAAAGGAGAGTGATCAGGTCATAAGCATCAAGATGTGATTTGTTAAACCAGTGATAACTTGATTACAAAGAACCAAATTAAAGACTCTTTTGTGTTTTCATTTCTTTTCCTGGCCTTCTCCGTCATGGGAGAGGATGCCTTCACACATGGCCTTAGAATGCCGTACTGGAGTCAGAATGCAACAACAGTCAAATGAAAATAAGATGTATTGCAGCTTACTTAAAGAATGAAAACTGTATCACACAAATGTTTACAAGTCCAAGTAGACAGCGAACCCCTGTACAATATGTAATTTATGCAAGGGATTGCATCTTTTTTTTGTAATGAATGCACTACGCAACCCTGTATATATTTTACAATGTCTTTACAGAGAAAAAAAAAGAATCATTTACTGTAGTGTTGTAAAATAATGCACTTTTCTAATTTTTTCATTAAAAATCCTATGGCACGTTTTCAAATGTATATTGTTTCTTTTATATTGAATGTGGAAATGTTAACTTCCTGTAAAATTGCACTACAGAAGTAAAATCCACTGATGGAACTTATTTTGTTAAAGAAAAGTCCCTTGACAACCAACAGATGTTTATGATTATACGATATGTGTGTGTGTGCATATATGTGTATACAGTGTATATGTAATGTATGTATATGTATATGCACACACACACATACATCCAGTGATATGTGTATATATAAAATGATATAGGTCCAGATTTATATATGATTGTATTAATATAATATCTATAGATTGATAGATATATAGATATGTATATATATTCATACATACACACAAGAATCACAATGTACAAACCCAGAAAGGATTACTCATTAAATTTAAGGGGGCTGGGGGGACAGAAAGATGTCATATACAGAAGATATTTTGCATTGCAATAAAAGCTTTTTTGACAAAAGTACGTGCAGAGTGAAGTATGAACCTTCATCATCTACCCAACGGTGCTGTTCCCAAATGACTGCAGTTCATAATAAAAATAAACTGCTTAGAGGAGGCATAAGAGCAGAGTCAGTGCATGGTGGGCTGGAGTCAGCTGTTGAGACTCGCCCCATCTTAACTTTGGGGAGCTAAAGGACAGGATCTTAGGATATCAAACTAAAAAGCATGACTTCTCCTGACTTGAGGAGATCAGTGTTCCGCTCGTGAAACGATTAATCCAGTGCTGCCTAATGAAAGAGGGGGAGTGGGTCTCAGTGCTAATTTTAGGTGGCAGATATTGCCTTGAGGCACAAGCATGATTCCTTCTTTGGGATGGAGTGTTGGGCAGCTTGTACTGTTGTTGCCATCCAGGTAAGTCAAAAGGGAAGCCAGGGACAGGCCCTCGCTTTGTCCTAATGATGTGATTTTTTTGTGAACGAGTGTTTTAAGATCACTTAAAGAATCACCATCAAAGGTATTGGTAAAGACAGGTTTAATATAAAATGGCAGCACAACAAAGTTCATTTGCAAGATTCACTCTACCATTTCCTAGATGGTTAAGGCACACTGAGGAAAAGCAAGCAAAAAAATCCAGAATTAATAAATCCAAACCAAAATAAACCCAAAACTATCCATGTGGAGGTGGGGTGGGGGGAAACACAAAAGGATAGAAAGGATAAGGATAAAAAGGATTATGCCTGAAGGCCCAACAGCACATAACAGCATTTAAGCTTAACAGTACTTAAACTTAACAGCACCATAACAGCATTTAACTTAAGTTATAAGTTAAGCAATTCAGCAAAGGATTCACATAGGATTTACTGTGCCACAACAGCAACTTACAGGCCTCACGTACAAATCCAAAATGTCTAAGAATCCAGGAGAGCAGCACTTCTCCCACATTTGCTATGGCATATGCAAACTTGCATGCACACAGACATGAAGAGTCTGTAAAGGTAACTATAAAAAATTCCCCTTGAAGGAAGTGAAATACTCACTTCAGATGCCTTTGTATGTTCTCAGCAGATGAAGGGTTGAGGAACTAGGGTATCAGGCCAGGACCTGTCATTGTTCATTGATTCCCCAAGCACAGCAAACTTGAGAGGTCTCTGTTTCAGAGAGGTGCCCACTCAGAGGGAGATGCTGGTCACAGCCCTCTGTGGTCCAGGAGATGTCAAAGGGTCTCACTTTGGGCCGCTGTTTATAGGGCCACAAGAGAGTCTTGAGCTTTGGTCATAACCATGTTTCATCCTGGCTCCAATTCAGGTCAGTGGCTTTCTTTGAAAGCTTGAGAACAAAAATATCATCCCACTTGGGTTGTTATTTAGGCAAGAAAAAGTTTCCAAGGCTGTTCATTAAGGAAAAACCAGGAGCTCATTAGACAGCACAAGTTCCTGGGAGCAGACAGTGTTTCTGATAAACTCAAGAGAGGCTTAGCCCAGGTGCTGTTCATCAATGCTGAGGCTAATGAGCTTTTCTCAGACTCTGATGTGGTCTGGGGGAGGAGGCACCACCACGACTGCTCCTATATGGGCTTCACCATACCCTGCTACTTATGGAAGGAATGTAAAAGTTGCCAGAGTTAATATTTCACATTTGAGAAACATCTCACTAATGGGAAGAATCTTCTCTTTTTTCCTACTTTTTCTTGGTGATGATGTGGCTAGAAGCTGATCCCAGCTGCACAGTGACAGAGAGTGAAAGGTTTTGTATTTCCTTCCAGCAGCCTTGATGGAAGGAAACATCTATATAAACAGTGATAATAGTTAACAATTAGAATAAAAAGCTGGTTGCAGCAAATTTGCCATGACATGCAGTGATAAAACACAGACCAATTACATGTTATGATATAATCATGCAATTGTTTGGATTGGAGGGGATCTTAAAGATCATCTCATTCCAATCCCCTGCTGTGGGCAGGGATACCTTCCACTAGACCAGGCTGCTCCAAGACTCATCCAGCCTGGCTTTGGACACTTCCAGGGAAGGGGCATCCACAGCTTCTCTATGCAACCTGTTCCAGCGCCTCACCACCAATTATAATGAGACATTACAGCGACAGTGAGACGAGTTTGTTTTCATAGCCTTCATCTGCTCTTGCTGTGTATGAGTCTCACTTACAAATGAGTGGAGAGCCAAGGAGTCCTGTGTGTTGGTCAGTGTTCTATACGTCTTTATTTAGTGCCTGGCCTACATTAAAACAATGAAAAACATCCATGTGAAGTCTTCATTTTCTGGTGAAGACAGGAGTATTTATGATGAAGAAAGGAGAAAAACAGCAGTAACCACAGAGAGAAAGATACCCAAGCAATCTCACTGTTTTCTGGGCTGCATTGGACAACATTTTTTACTGAGAGGGTAGTGAGTGGCACAGGCTGCCCAGAGAGGCTGTAGATGACCCATCCCTGGAAATGTTCAAGGCCAGATTGGATGGGGCTCTGAACAACCAGGTCTAGAGAGCAGCATCCCTGCCCATGGCAGGGGGTTGGAACTAGATGACTTTTAAGGTCCTTTCCAAACCAAATGATTCTATGATTTCTATTAACATCTCTGTTAGCAGTTAAGATCAACTATTTCTTTCTTTTTGAAGTGGTATTTGGAAGCATATTTTATCATGTACAGAAAAGCCAAAGTGTTGTTGAACCCCATTTGCTCCTTTTCCAAAAACCTTTCAGAGTAATTATTCAGTAATCAATAATATAGACTAGAAGAAAACATTTTAAAGGGCTCCAGGTAGTGCAGGAGAATTTGAAGAAGACTTTGTATGTTGAGCTTTTCTTAACAACCACAGGAATGTCAGACTTTCAGGGGATGGGAGTAGAAATGAAGGGAAAAACCTTCAATCTTTCATCTATAGGCTATAGGTATCTGTATAAATTTGAATCAAAGTCTGATTTTTTAGGGTTTGGCTGCTGCCATGTGCGTGGGTCCTGTCTCAGAGGAGGAAGGGAACTAAGCATCCTGCAGCAAAATGCAAGAGCCTGCTCAGTACATAGCAACTGCTTGGTTGACAGCAAACCAAATATTTCAGTCACTGAAAACAGGTTTGTGTCTGTAATCATGCTGTGACCAAATCTCTGCATCTTTCTCACCTAAGGCAATGTCTTTAGTTCAGCTTGTCCATTGTAAAAACAGCGACTTTTGAGAGGGAACAAATGAGGGAATTGTGCTGGAAGTGTACAAAATAATGAGCAATACAGAAGAGGTAAATTAGCTCTTCCCTGTTGTGCTCTCTCACTCTCCCAGGACAAAGCAATACCCAATTAAACAGAAACTAAAACATAAAGAACTGAGAGAAGAAAATATTTTTATTTCTGTTATTAAAAGAAAAAAGTTTAGGAATAAAAAAAAGCACATTTCTAGGATCTTCAAAGCCAGGAAAAAACCTGTTATTTAATTAAAAGGCAGAAAATAAAAGCTTTGGGAGATCTGGAATCAGTGTATGAGTGCAAGTTCAGCCACTGAAGGAGGTATAAAAGACTATTTTACTGCTGGGACATGATTCTGCCCCTCTACTCTGCTCTCATGGACCTCACCTGGAGCACTGTGTCCAGTTCTGGAGCCCCCAACATAGGAAGGACATGGACCTGCTGGAGCAAGTCCAGAGGAGGACTCAAAGATGATCAAGGGGCTGGAGCACCTCTGCTGTGAATTCAGGTTAAGAGGGATTTGGGGTGGTTCAGCCTGGAGAAGAAAAGGCTCCCTGGAGACTTCAGTGCCTCTTCCAGACCTAAAGGGGCTACCAGGAGACCTGGACATACAGGAGAGCTGGAGAGGAACAAGGGGATGATAGAACAGGGGGAATGGCTTTAAACTGAAAGAGATTTAAACTGATACTAGGAAGAAATTTTTTACTGTGAGGGTGGTGAGGCCCTGGCACAGGTTGCCCAGAGAAGCTGCAGATGTCCCATCCCTGGAAGTGTCCAAGGCCAGGGTGTTTGGGGCTCCGAGCAATCTGGTCTAGTGGAAAGTGGCCCTGCATACGTTGGGGAGCTGGAATTAGATGATGTTTAGGGTGCCTTCAAATCCAATCATTTTATGATTTTATGATTATTTTCAGACTATCCTGGGCTCCAGCATTTTACTGCTGGGAAATGCTGACTGCTGAAGAAAAGGAAGAAAATGTCCTTGTAGATGAAGCCAATGCACTATGCCACTTTAATAGTGGCTGTTGATGAAAACTTTTGGCTTTAACACCTGTCATGGATTCAGATGACCTGTCCTGACTTAGGTCTGGGGTTATTTCTTCCAGGTCTGGCTGAGGTCGGAATGTGTCACTTGGTTTCTAAGAATGTGGAAATTCTAGAGATAGAAACTACTGACTTATACCACCCCAGTCTAGTTGATCTTGAGTTAATCTTTCCATTCTACCTTCTATTCAAGGTTGAGAGGCACCAAAAACACCTCTACTTTAATAACTGTTTTGGTCCTACATGCCTCCTACACTAATGGTCCTGTGTCACAATAGACCCCAGTTTCACTCTGGAACTTCAGGTCATATGAATGAACTTGGTATTTCTGAAGGGAGCAACCAACATCTGTGACATTCAAACTTAGGTTTGAATAAAAGGAGAACATATGGTATGTCTTGGTCCTTCTCTCCACAAAAGCCAGCAGCTCATTTTTCGAGGAAGAAGAGTTTAGTCCATCCTCTGGTGTCCTGTGCTGCCCAGTGGATTGGGAGCAACAACTTTTATCTTGTGCTTCACTGTTGTAGTGTCTGATGAGTGTTTCCAGCTTCATTTTGAATAGTTGGATGCAGAGGCAAATTGCAAGATGCTGACATCTGTGGAGTTTTAGGACAGAAGTTTGCTGTGTTATACACAGAAATGAAAGGGGGAAAGGCCAACTCGCAACCTGAGTGACCTCGATCTCAAACCACGAGTGATGCCTCTTGATGATGGTTCACATTTAGTGAGAACAGCTACTGCTGTGCTTTTCTTTTGTTATTTCTACTTCATAAAATGTAAGAAATTCCATGTATAAAAAGGGAACTGCTAAGACACTTGAAATAATTTTGCTAAGAGATAAAAGGAGACAAGGAGCAGAGATGAAACAGGAAGACAACCTCTCTCCATTCTAGATTCACATTGGCATTGTGAAACACTGCACAGTAGAAGTGATCCCAGTTTGTATTCCTGTGTTATTCTGTCTCTGTGCTGTGCATGGGCTCTGACTACCATGGTATGGACTCTGCATTTCACATTTATTCTCATAGCAACTCATTGAAGAGGAATATATGGACAGATGGGTTAAAATAACCCATATTTTCGTGCAAGAACCTGTTGGGTGCTATGGGACAAACTGATGGGTGGTAGTGTAAAAGTCAACACCACTGAGATAGAACTCAGCTGAATACAGATGTGGTAAAAAAGAAATAGGAGGGTAGCGCAGCAATTAACAGAGTCTGATTCTCTTCTCCTTGGCTCTGATTTCATGCTCGCGACACACTTCTCTTCATAATGCTAATACAATTTTCCCTCTTATTTTTTCCTTCCAGAAATGTCTTCAGAAAAGTATTTTCTACTCATGTTGTAAATTTACCTGCCCAGAAGTTGTGGTCATCAAGAAAGAACCCTCCTACAAGTATAAAACCTGTAGATAGTGGATGTGGATGCTAATAGCTTCTGGCTCATTAGCACAAGAGCAAGTATCTGTGGGAGGTAATTGCTGTAAGGGTAATAATGTAGGAAACAGCCAAAACATCGATCTCTGTGTGAAGGTTAATCCCCAGGTGCTAAATCATTTAAATTAATCACCCAGTGCCACAGGTAATGATTAGTGTCTGCTCCCCCAAGGGAGAGGGATGGAGAGAGAGGGAGGAATCTAGAACGCAAATCACACTGTGTTTGTTGTCCTTTAGACATTCTCCACCTCCCTGCAACAGCCTGTAGGCCAAAAGGGCTTTGCCAGACATGGTCTCGTTAGGAGTCCTAATGCAAACAAGTCAATCAGGTCTGGCAGATCTGCTAACAAGAAGAACAAGAGGTGACCAGATGCTGTTTAAGTGAAAGGGAGAGCTCTGGGAGCCCCCTTGGTATGTGGAATCCCAAACACAATCTGTGGTGATTGCACTTAGATAATTTCAAGATGATCTTGGCCTTTGATCATTTAAATCCATCCCGTGTTGATAGTGGGAGCAAGGGTCTCACCATTGAGTGACCATGTAATTTCTTTTAGCTTTTAACAGTTGAATTTTCAAATTTGCCATTTCTTCCCTGTGCTTCATTAAATAATCTGATATGGTCCAGGGCTGAATGAGTTGTAGAGACAGAAGAATTCAGTCATCTTGCAGTAAAAAAAATCATATTTTTTTATATCTTGGCCTTTAGTGAAACAGCTGAAGAAAGTGATGATCTGGAGGTGTTCCTGAGCTCCCTCCAGACTTCCCACCAACTTCTTTTCCAGCTGGAGAGACACCACAAGGGTTCACATCCATCATGAGGTCAGGGTCTTATCGAGCTGTTGTGATGCAGGTGAGCTGTAAAACCTGGACTCAGGTGTCTCTTCAGCCCATGGACATGCTGTGTGGAGTTTCCAGTCAGTTCTGACGGACTGTGTGTTTCTGGACAAATATATAGAGGCTGTATATTTATATTATTTAAATATAATATTTATATTATATTTACTCAGATTTACTGGGGAGCTACCTGGCCTGCTCTACTCCAGCTAATCCTCTGTAGGAAATTGGTGTATAAGAAATTACATTCCTTCAAAGACCGTTTCACAGGGTCAATCCTTACACAGTCAACCAACAGGCAGTTAACCAACCCAGCAGGCTCCTAGCAGGGAGATGTGAGGAGTGAAGGGTGGCTAAAAGAGTCTGTGATGGACTGACCTCAGCCCCATTCCCATTCCTCTCCTCAGGAGCTGGGAATGAAGAGGTGAAGGCAGGACTGGGACAGGTATGGGAGGAAAGTGCTGTTTCAATTTGTTTCTCATAATCCAAATTTACTTTAATTTGCAATAAATTAATTACCTTGGTTTGAGTCTACTTTGCCCATGACAGTAATGGATAAGCGATCTCCCTGTCTTTATCTCAATCCACAAGATTTCTGGTCTTTGGTTTTGTTGGGGTTTTTTTCTTCCATCGTGTCCTGCTGAGAAGTGGGAGTGAAAGAGCAGCTGAGTCTCTTCGCCAAGGTTAACCCACCACAGCACCCACATGAAAACAGCTGTAAACAACTTGGTCTGACTTTAGTGTTGTTCCAGTTTTAAGCAGGAGGCTGGGCTAGAGACATCCTGAAGTACCTCCCAGCCTGAACAAGACTGTGACTCTGAGTTTGAATCAGCGTAACAAGGAGGAGACACCTGCAATCAAGACTTGTCCCATAGATAGAACAGCAGTGACACAATGGAGACCTAAATACAGCCTCTCAGTATCAACAACACTTCTCCAGACACAATGGAACTGTCTCTCCAAATGGACACAGTGGAAGATTTGACCTGATGCCCATGGAAGAGGAGTAAGCTTAAATGAAGCATAATCTAACCACACTTAAAATAAGTCTTGTGCAAAGCTTAGTCACTCATGGACATTTTTTTAGCATTCCGAACTTACCTAGTAATGATCATTCATATGCATCTTCCAGTGGGCCCAAAAAGTTGCACATACAGCAGCTTCAGTGCCTCCCAGGGAGAGCTGTGCAGGCTCAGGTAGGGAGACATTAATCATTGAGGACGGCGAAGTGACGGATGGCTGAGTGAACAGGGCACAGCAGGCTTTCCTTCCCAGACAAGCCTGTGATAAGCAGGAGCCAGGGTTGTAAGGACATGATTATTAGTGTAGCTGTCTGATTACCAGAGAAACAGCAACAGAAAACACAATCTGGTTGCAACTGCTACCTGAGCACCTTTCCCCTGCAACAGCTCTGGGAGAGGCAAAGTCAGACAGGAGATGGATGGCCCTACAAAGGCTGCAGCCCCGTGAGCTGCTTGCGAAACAGTGTTATGTGCAGAGTGCAATATCTAGGAAGCTGTGCTGCTCCCTCTGCTTCTAAAGGAAGTGGTAACCCTGTACCTAAAGAAAAGTTGTAAGTCAGCCTCTCCTGGCCAACCTGAGTCCATGGAAATTCATCAAGAGATATAAGCTCTTTAACCACAAATTGGGAAAAGGGCTGTTGAGATCAGGGGCAAAGAAACAACTGCACTTATCAGCATTGCCACATCTTTTCACTCACCTGGAAAGCTGTCAGAGGTTCAGTGGTGTGTTTGGACTATCTCTCCAAGTGACAGGAAATTTCCTTGTGTAGCACAACACTGATGCCATTGCAATGAACAAACCCCACCTCAGAGAGACAGGCTGTTGACAGGCAAGTGTCTGGGTCATAAAACCAATATTCAAAATTGTGACAAAAGTTTTCTTCAGCAGAAATTTCAATACAATGAGAGAGATCAAGCATGTGAAAAGACATGATCTTCTAGCCACTTCCTAAGATGGACTTAGGCCTCTGCTGTGGCAGATAACATGAAGGGAATCTGAGATCCTGTACAGACCTCAGCAGGAAGAAATGGTGCCTTACACAGACCCATAATCTTCTCCAGCTAGCTGAGTTAGATGTTATAGCTCCTTATCTCCACTGACTTTATCAAGAACCATGGTCTGGTGCCCTTTATTCGAAGGCAGTGTAAATAAATCAGAGTCACAACAGCTGAGAGCCTCATGCTGCTGCAAACAGAGGACTCAGGCCTCCAGTTCAGTGACTCCCAGAAAAAATGACCACAGGGGAAAAAATTATAACAGTGTGTTTGTGAAGACTCTCCTACACAGTCCTATCATATGTAAAAATCACCTTTCCCCCAAAATAGCTGGGAGTCTGTGTGACTTAGAGAGCCTAAATTCTGTTCCAGCAGCAGGTTTCAGGGATCTGCTTGTCTCCAGTAGATGTTGCCTTCCATTCGGGTTCAGTCTGTTCTTTAGCTGTGCCATCCCTGGCTGAAGGACAAGGATGTTTCTTATCACCTTAGCTTCTGGACAGGAAGCTACACGAAAACTCAGGCACCACCTTTAAGGATGCTTCTGAGAGGGTACACCGTGGCAGTAATTTATTGCTCCAGAAGAAAGAAAAGAAACATTTGCATTCAATTTTCAATAAGCAGATGGCACATGGCTTGTTTTATACTGCAGTAAATTTTGAAGTCTCTACTGAAAAATAAGAAAAGCAAGTGCATTCGCTTTTATTTCAAACTTGCCCTGTTTCCATGGCAATATCCCAGTGAGGTACCAAGAGTAGATGCTGGGATATGAGGTATTAAACAGTTCTTTCTCTCTGCATCATGAAAGGCAATGCTGAGATCCATGCATAAAGAAAAGTGAACTGGGAATGACATGGGGACACTAGAATTATAGCACAGAGGAGGAGAAAATTTCAACACCCTGTGAATCCACAGAAGGAAAAGGTAGATTTGTCCCTTTGTTTTAGCCCAGGGCAATTCAACATATTTTCAGTAGAGCTGTACCAGCACTAAAAAGATGGGACCATTCCCACGTGGTATGGGTGGTTGGATGGAGCCAGACTCCAGCTGGAGCTGTGCAGCAAAAGGATGAGCAGCAACAGACATGAACAGCAGAAAGTGAAATCCAGGGAAAAAGGCATCACAAGGAGAATGGTCAAATCCTGGAACAGCTTGCCCCAGTGCTAACCTTGAAATAATCAAAGTCTGACTGGAAAAGCTCTTCAGCAGCTTGATCTAATTTTGAAGTTGGCTCTACTTTA
Source organism: Callaeas wilsoni (assembly GCA_013398955.1). NCBI lineage: Eukaryota > Metazoa > Chordata > Aves > Passeriformes > Callaeidae > Callaeas > Callaeas wilsoni. The sequence goes on from VWPU01006882.1 coordinate 108,494, forward strand.
TTCAGAGGTTAGGTGATCAAGTTCTACTTCCACTTAAAATTGTTCCATTATTTTATGTTTCCCTGTCACAGGCACTTCAAGAAGTTTCCTTTTTCCTTTCACACTGTGTATTTAGCTTAGTCTGTAGGAAAGGTAAATTAAATGATCTTACTTTTGTTGCATCCTTTTGCAGATCATTCTGTTTCATAGATTTTGTTTATAATGAGTAAGAAAGCCAAATTCCTCCACTGCTCCATTCTCCTCAGATTTAATGTTGCCCTTGGCTGACACATCAGAATGCACCTGACTGAGCTCTGTATTTACTGTTTACTTCAGTAACTGGAGGCCTTTGATACCACAATAGACAGAAATGCTGTACCTCTTCAGATAAAATATGTCACTGAAGCACCGTCAGCCAGCTGAGCAATATAACAGGATCATATGATAATTCACTTTGGAAGGGACCTTAGGAGATCATCCAGTCCAGCCTTGTGCCTGGAACAGGACACAGTGAAAGGTGATTTATACAGACCCACTGATTCAGGGAAGGGTGTGGAGTAGAATCAACGAATCAGGGGACCTGAATTATAACAGGCATTGGATTGTTTTCTCTAATAACAGTGAAAATATACATAGTGATCTGGTGGTGGTGGTAGTTGTAATAGTAGTAGTATGGATTGAAGTCCTAAGCCTTTAGATAGAAAAATATTTCCTTATTATAATTTAGGTGAGGAAATAAAACAGAAATTAAAAGAAGTATATTGGAATAATAATTTTGCAAAATCACAAATTACATGACATTTCTGGTCCTGATCACACAGCTGGAAAACATTCACATTGCCCTCAATCCCAGGCGAGTTCCTTACAGCTAAGACCACTCTTCTCTCTAATGATAGTTTTTGTTCTCAGAGGGGCAGGTTTGCCCCAGCAGCATTCACAAATGCTTAGGATCCTTCAGTGGGGGAGATGATAAAAAGAGGATTTTGCCTGTGACTTGGGAAAGAAATAGAGATCTCTTTTTAACCTGTTTGCATGTGGTAAACCTGAAGGTTATTCTTTAAATGAGTCAAACACATGAATGTATTTTTTTTCTGACTTCCAAGCTGGGCCAAGATTTCAAGTGGCCAAGATTTCAGTAACTCTGTCTCTGCTGTTAACGTGGGGACAAATGAATGAATGAAAATCTCCACAGCACAATGTGAAGCCATCTGTAGCTGTCTCCTCACAGTAAAGTCCTTGGATCAGATCTTATTCGGCCCTTACAAATTTACCTACAGTGATAGGCCACCTTTTGTAGTAACTGTGAACTGGCTACCAAGAGGAAAAGCAGCTGATTTTCTGAGTTCTACAAGTCAAAGTCTGTCCTGCTATGGGTCCCAAGAAGACTGGTGCATTCCCTTTGTTCTTGTTCTTACTGTACTTAATTAATTACTTTCATGTTTTCATTATTGCATTCCCATCAGTCCCGCATGGAACAGCCACGCCTTTGTGCTGTGAACAGTGACCCTGATCACTGACCGTGTTTCCTTCTTTAGTTATTCCTGGAAGAGAGCTGGTTGGGATGCTCCCACCTTCCCTGTGCTTCTGTTTAAGGGTTGACACAGGCTGGGAATGCTTCCTTTTGGAAGGGCATCCTAAAACAAATGATGACATTGACTATAGTGAATAGTGCAAGTATAATCTGAGCTTACTTTTCCAGAGAGGGAGGCACTAGCTGGGGCCTGAGGTCCTGCTGAGCCTTTTAACCCATCACAGGAAGCACTAAAGGATCCTCATGGATCTAAAGCTCAGGAAGGGTGGAACATATCCTTGGCCTGCAGAATGACCCATCAGAAAGGTGAGACTGAAATCCGCTTGGTACAGCTCCATCTCCTGATAAAGGAACTGTGTCCTCGTCTCTAGTGCAAAAGAAAACCACAGCTTTTGAAGTGGGCAGTAATCCATCACTGGGAATATCTGAGTTCTGCAAATGATTTGGTTGAGACCACTTTAGTTGTTGAGAAGAAATTTAGGAAGAGCAAAAGTCTTTTTCTGATTTCAGGAAAGGCATTTGTAGATTCAGCTGACATTCACTGTGATCCACTCAGATCCAGAGGCTGGGTGTGTTTTAGCAAAAAAGACTGAAAGTATCTGGCTAGACAGGTCCTGTTTGAACACTGACCACCTTCCAGGAGTACCCCAAACACCAGGCAGCACCAACTGTTCTGTAACTATTTAAGAAAAATGCTTGCAGCAAACACTTCTGTAGCAACAGATGGCTTGAAGCTGCCATGAGTAAGAATTCCTAATGAGGTCCTTCCAGAGGAGCTCATGCAAAGGGTAGAGGAGGGAGAGAAATGTGTCCTAGATTCAAAAAACTGCTCATCTGCCCTCATGCTGTCCTCCAGCTGTAAAGGGAGAAGCAGAGTCTCACCTCCTCCTTGCAGAGATTAATCTCATTCAGTAAGCCAAGCCAATTAGACAATTACAAAACCAAACACAGTTTTTTAAGAAAACATGAGCTGCAAGGTGGCTTGTCTTCAAGGTTCATTGTTGGTATATTTTTGTGGCGTATGGAGGACTGGGATGGAGCTTTCATATTTGCAGAAGCAATGATGTGTGAGTGGAGGGCTGTGCAGAGAGCGTAAGGCAGAGAGACACCTTTGCCATCTCTGCTGAAATCTCAGAATTTCAATACTAATAATATTAACACACACGGAGACTGAAATAAAATGTATGCACCAGGGCTTTGATATTTAAATATGGTCTTTTCTGTGAGCAGTGGAGGATAATAAGATATGACAGGGAGAGCAGTTCTCAGAACCACAACTAATAAGGAGTTTAGACCCCTGAAGTTACATTGTGGGATATCTAATTTTCACTTTTCTGGCTCTAAGTGTAGAACTGAGATGTCTTGCTTGAGATATACAGGTGTCCTACTTTATGCACACAAAATTGTGAGTCGTAGTTGAGAGAACAGAGGATTCTGTTGCCTTTTAGAGAGATCTCAGCAGGCTAGAGAAACGGGCTGACAGTAAGTACAACAAAGGGAACACCAAGTCCTACCCCTTGGGGAGGAATAACCTCAGACACCAGTAAAGGCTGGGGAGCAAGCAGCTGGAAAGCAGCTTTGCAGAAACAAACACAGAGGTCCTGGTGCACAAGTTGCACAGGAGCTAGAAATGTGCCCTTGCAGCAAAAAGAAAAGGCCAACAGCCTCCAGTGTTGCATTAGGCAGAGTGTTGCCAGCAGATAGAGGGAGGTGGTTCTTCACCTCTATCCAGCACTGGTGGAAACCTCCAGGAGTGCTGTGTCAGTGCTGGGCTCCTCAGCAGAGCAGGGACATGGACATGCTGGAGTCAGACCAGTAAAGGGCCACAAAGATGGGTCATGTTTCGGAGCACCTGACATATGAGCAGAAACCGAGACCTATTCAGCCTTGAGAAGAGAAGGTTCAGGGGCATCTTGCCCATGTATATAAATATTTGATGAGGTGAAATAAAGAAGATGGAGCCATCTTGCAGTGTCCAAGGTGTCCTCAGTGGTGTCTAGTGACAGGACAAATGGAAATGACAGAAACTGAAATAAAGGAAATTCAATTTAAGTGTAAGAGAAAACCTTTCTCTTGGAAGGAGGGAAATTGAGAGAGCACAGATTCTGGAACAAGTCACCCAGTGAGTTTGTGGAGTCTCCATCCTTGTAGGTATTCAAAATCTGAAGGGACATGGCCCTGAGAAAATTCCTCTAGCGTTGTGATGCACAATATTATGGACTTAGAGAAACGAGCTTTTGAAAATGCAAATGGGCAATCAGGTCCAAGATTTTAGAGACAAAAGTACACTTTGAAAGAGGTGAGATATAAGCATCCATTTGCAAATTGTATGCCAAAAGAAGGAGTAATGCCCATAGAGACAGTAATGGGCTACTCTGTGCTCAATGTGGGAAGAGCTGAATGTCTGTCCAGTGAGAGTCCTGGTCAGAGTTCCTCTTCAGACACAGTATTTTCTGATGGCATTCTCATATTTGCCATAAAGAACCTCACCAGCTGGGCTGTCATGTGATTAAGGGTAGAGTGAGACCAGAACTGTTCTTCTGATTTCCCTCAAAACTAGAATTCATGGATCATTTAATCACAAATTCCCTAGCAGCTCAGTGCAGTCTTGATCAAAATGCAACTGTAGGCCACACACATCAGTAACATTTATTTAGCTGGATAAAACATGGTTGTGAATTTACAAGGCCCTGTGGGATCTGGAGATGAATGATGAGGCTTCACTCTGGCATTTGACTATAACTGTTGGGGGAGGGGGGGAGATAATTTTCTTTTACCGTGACTTAATAATTTATCCCCTGACCAGAGGAATATTCATTAAATAACTGTATTGTCCATCTGGGCAAACAGAAGCCACAGGAGGCTGTATCCAAGGGACGTTATCAAATGCTAGTGGGGACAGGCCATGGTGGGGGATGGGATGCTGCAACACTCGATTGAGTAAGAAATTCCTGGATCTGAAGAAACTGCAGACTTAAACTATGAAAGAGCAAAGGGATCTATGCATGGGTTGCCTTTTGTGAGGCAGCCAGATGGTGAATGGGTTGTGCAAGTCCTTGAATAAGAAGCCTGAGAAGCATCTTTCAGCTTATTAGCTGAATCACAGAGTGTGAAAGAAACTTTGAAACCTGCTAGACTAGAAAGTAGCATATTTATAGAAACGTCTCTGTGAACTGCATTATCTATTCCTGCACTGCACACTATGTCTGGTATTACTACTATTTGTTCTTACCTTAGCCCAGCTTGAAATGAAGTGATTTAGAGAAAATGGGCTAATACCAAGACTTTTCATCCTTTCGTCATGCCAGGCCTTAAAATGAAGATATTGAGATGGTCTAACTGTACTCAATTCATCGAAAATCCCAAGAAAATGGGAATGTACCATCCCTCACCTGCCACAGGCTGCCTGGCAGCATTGTTCCTGGGAGAAAGGAGAATCTTCTCACAGCCACCAGTAAGCCAGAAGGTCTTTGATGTGCAGCAGACCCAGGAGCTTTGTCTTGGGACCACTGAGTCTGCAAGGGCTCTAAGGTAGCACTGCAGAGACATAGAAAACAGGCTGATACAGCAGGAAGAGACTCATCCCATTAAGACAGTGTCCTGAGAAGATGGTCCTCTTGTGGGAAGAGCAGCTTGGCCCAGAGCCCAGCTGCTTGGGTTACAGAAGCAGCCCATGAATTGTCTGGGTTTAAGGAGGCTGCAGTTCATTTACTTCAATTTACCTGAGAAAAAATGTCAGTGAGTGCAGCACCTGCCACAGAGACAGTCCTGTTTTTCCATAAGGTGGTTTTGGAGCAGATTCTGTTACCACTAAAACAAAACTAGCTGGATATATCAGGCTTGATTATGGATGCATATGCTGTGAGACTTTTAGCTCTTTCCCTGAGTGTCTCTGTACATTTCTTGGTGCCAAGGTTAAGAAGGTTGAGGATACTGTGAGAAACAGTTACATCCTTAATCAGTCAAAGCCAATTCACTGAGAAACAGATCAGTGCAATGCAGAGGATTAGTCCTAGCAAAGGTCCACAGCACTGCAGAACAGAGAAACCAGCTCCCATGGTCTTCAGGAGATGTGCAGATAACTGTCCCTGTAGTGAACCAAATGTCCTGGCACAGAGAATAATTCCCTTGCGCAGTATTCCCCCGGGAAATTGAGCACGGGAGAGGTTATGAACTGTCTCCATGTCTGTCCTCACACAGTGCAGGGTGGGTGGGACTCAGCACAGAAGGTGATGAGTGGGAGGGATGTACCAGACCCAGAGCATCTCCTCTCTGGGTGGGGAACAGCTTGGTGCCAGTGCAGCTGGGTGGGCTCTTCTCAGGGAGCTCCTTGGTGGACAACTCGGCCTTGCTCTGCACTGCTGGGATGGAAGGAGAAGGAACAAAGGAGGGCCCTTTGTGCAAGGGCTGGATTCATCACTAAAAAGCCTTTATCTCAAGCCTCTTTTTAGTGTGTGGTATCAATTAACACTTACCTGTGCCCTCTAGCAAAACAGTTGCTGCTCTTCTCCCCACTTCCCACACCGACCAGCTGCTTTCAAAGTCACTGCTTTTCCCACCAAATTGCTGCCATTTGGAGGAGGGGAATCAGCATAACACGTGCAACCTTTGTAGATGTTTTAAATCAGGACTATCTTGTGGCCACATCTTGTTAGGGGGGAGGGTTTGGGAGGATTATTGTGTTTCAGCACAGCAGTATGTTATAATGACACAGTATAATGAGTGACTGCTTGGCGTGGTGCTCTGCTGCTCTTCTGTCACCACTCAGGGCTGGAGAATGAGTTTTATAAAGAATTAAGATTTGCTATGGAAGTAGGAAGCATCTGGCCACCATAGGGAACTATTACTCTATGGGGTCTTTTTGAGATTTGTTCCTTTAAAAGCAGTTGTGGTGTTCAAAATCAAGACAAAAGCTACTCCTTTGTGGAAAAGAGGCTAGAAAAAAATAAACTAGCTTAAAACTCAGAATTTAGGGGATAAATCTCTACCTTACAGGCTTCCTCTGAAACCACATGGGACCCTGGTCCTTTGCTTTTGAATGTCTGTCCTCTGCTGAAGGCAAAAGCCAAAGCCAGATCTCCTGGGGCACACGCAATGCTCGTGCTCCCTCACACATAACCCAGCACTGCTGAGCAGAGGGGCTCCATCCACCCCAAACACCAGCTGCAGATTCAATAGAAAGAGGCATTCCTTGATGTCAGGAAACTCCCAAATCACAAATTCTAGGTCTGCCATGATTTTTGTAGGTCACTACAGGGACTAACGCCTCCTGATCTGTCCCTTTGTTTCAAGTCACCTGCACCCATGCAAATAGCAGAGGACATTCAGTATCCTGTTCCTTGGAGTTGGGTCTGGCTCCAGACTATTGAATGTCAGGGTTGGCAGCACTGGATACTGCCTCTCCTCAGTTTTCCCACTTTGTTATGTGGTGCAAAGGGGGTTTAGAGAGGTGTTTTACCTTCAATGCTTGTCAAACTGCTGAAGCAGCTGAGGTTTAGCTGCCCCAGAGCAGTAAAATGCAACACTCAAAATCACTAAAGCATTTTAAGTTAATAATTTAAGCAGCACTGTAAGCAGAGGGGAGCTAAAACCAAGACCTCACAGCCAAAGTCAAATTTTGGGTGTCTGAGCATGTGGAATTTTGGACTATGTTGGATTTTGCTTCCTCAGTGAGTGTTTTATGGGTAGGGCTGAGTTTTCTGCCTCAAAATTACTTTTTACCAAGCCAAGATTTGGTCTAGTTTGTTAAATGCAATATAAGTTGTCCAAGGAGTATCATGTGCCTCACGCAGACTTGTGCAATTGTACCTTGTTTATCTCCCTTCTGCAAGATAAATATTCAGCTTTTGCACTAGTAGTTGGATAAATTTTCCCCAAAGAGCCAAATTCAGCTCTGGGAAATGGGCTTGCAGCAACAGCCATGCATAGGGCTGACAGGGGTGGGGAGGATGGGACCTTTCTGACTGAGTAGGTGTTTGAGTTATTGGGAAATTTAATTTCTTTTCCCTAAGCACTCCCTTCCTTTCTGTGGAAGTTATTTTTTCACTTGCTATTTAAACTGATGCAAAGTGCCTAACATAGATATCAGTGTCCAAGCCTGCTGCAAGTATTAATGGATAATTGAAGCAGTAATGTAAGTAAATGGGAGCATCCTCCAGTGTGTAATTGACTGCTGTCCTCAATTCTACAGAAACTCACAGATCTCCAGCTGGTCCAAGGTCTACTGGGAAGGAGGAAAAACCCACCTACATACACAAACATAGATTCTGCCTTGTTTTAGGGCTTTCTGAAGCTTACAATGACATTTGCATGAAAAATATTATTTCTGAAAATAATAACTCCAGTAGTTAAAAAGAAATATAGGAAGGCGATGCAATATCCCTGCAGGCGCAGATAACCTTCTGGGACTTACACCTGGGACAGAGAAGGTAAAGTATAACTCACAGACAATGGAGAAAGGATGAAAAAAAAATCTCTGAAGAGCTTTCATCAAAGAAAATTGAATTTAGGGGATGAATTTGCCCCATAAATCTAGGAGTAAAAATAGCTGAGGCTGGCTCACAGTGGTCTGAAAAATGAGTTCAGTTAGAACGGTCACAGCTGTGATGGATAGGGGAGCTGCTTCTTATCAGGTCAGGCCAGTAATGGAAAGGCAATGGGATAATCATCAAATAATTCTTTTTACTACCTATCAGTTACACATAAGTGGTTGCCTTACAGAACCAGTTAACTGGTGACAGTAAATCTGAGCAGAACCTGTACGCTTCAAATGAGGATCTCCTTGTGCTCCTCCCTTACTCGTTGGAGTGCGTTTTGTTTTTGCATCTCTGATGTTGCTGGGTTAGCTCTAAGTGCTGGTGCTGTTTGATAGTCCTGGTACCTATGGGGAATTTGCCAGGGATGCCACAGTAGTTTGAAGCAGACATGCATCACCTGCAAGCCCCCCTGCCCAGACTGAACTGGCTTTCCCAGTGCAGCTAAACTGAGGTCCCTTCAGAGATTTATTTTTCAGATAAAAGCTGAAGTCACGAGTATGACTTCTAAGAATAATGCTCTTTTTACTATTGTTACTACTACTACCAATACTACCACTATTAGTGGCGATACAGCAGGATACAGCATAACCAGTAGTGCTAGCGGTAAAAGCAACAAGGAATGATTGTAGTAAAGACATTTCCCTCATTCTTCCTGAGCACTACAGCTTCCCTGGCAAGAATAAAAAGAATGGCAGTGACTGCCCAGCACCATCTGACCTTGGATGGCTACGGTTTATCCGCACAGGGGTTCCTTGGGGTATCACTTTGGAGCTGGTGTCCTTCACATTTGCTATGAGGTTGCCTTTAAAATGAAGTTGAAGAGGGTGGAGAGGGTGTGTGTGTGAAGATAAATTATCTAATGGGAAATGTGGTGCTGGGGCTGTGAGCAATTGCATCAAAGAGTTCATGATATAGCAATTGCATTAGAGTTCATGATAAAATTGTGACCATAGCCATGTTCACAAAGATGTGGAATATGTCTCTGGGGATCACTTAAAATTTTCAGAGCAGCAACAATGCCCATATAGGCAATTACTTGGTAGCTCCCTGCATTTCCAAGTTGTAATAAACTCCTGTTTTGTAAAACATTGCCCTTTACAGTATTGAGTCACCTGTTGTCCTGAGGCATGGTGCCTATGTAGAACAGCAAGGTCAGGATCTTGTCTGACACCTGACACTGATTTTTTTAACTTTAAAGGAGATAGCCCCAGAATTGGGCAGCAATGGTAGCTACAGGTATGGCACAGTCACTGTTGTTTCTGGTACTTAGGAAAGAAAATCTTAGGCTAATGAGCTTGGTCATTAGAGGGTTTCATCCATCTCTGAAGTTACCAGGTATCTGTGAAGCAAATGGAAACCTGCAGCCATGCTCTCCTCAGCTGAAGAGTAGAAGGTACTGACTTTTTTTACTGAAAAGGGGCTGGGATTTTTTATTGCTTAGTAGTTTCTTCAGTGGAGTCCTAATTTTATTTAGGGTTTTTTTAATAAAAGGGAAATGTTGACTTCTTTGTGTCTCCTTTTTCCAACACTAAAAAAAATGCTGAAAGACAAATACTCACCATCTGCTTCCTAGTGATGTTGTCTTTCTACTCGTCATCAGTCAATCCTCACCTTCAGAGTTTCAGCTATTCACAAAGGTTTGCAGTGTTCTTTCCGAAACACCACACTACTCAGTGAATCTTGAGCTATCTCATGAGTTGAATTAGTTATGTGACTTAAAGGAAAACACGGTTGCAGTTTCCCACATGCCATGTCACACTGTGCATCTGTCAAAGAGGCAGTGGGAGACTTCCAAGAAATGCTTGCCCTATTATTCAGTAAGCCAAGGCCTTTTGTTCCCTTCAGTGGCAGTTTGACTTAATAATTAATGCCTAGCACTATGTAAACATGAGTTAATGAACCCTCCCGCTACCCTAAGGCTAAGGATTAGCATTTCCCTCACACGGAGTGGGAGACTGGACTGCAGCAAACCCCCGTTGTGTCCTCTTTTCTTCTTGTGATGGCCCAGTAAACTTCAGGACTCTGATGCCCCTGTAGAAGAACCTGGCTTTAGGCAATTAACAGAAACAGGAGTTCTTTTCATTCAGGAACAGTATGAAGAAACACTGAGTAGAGTGGATCTGTGCTTCTGGACTCTGTGCTTGCTGGTGGACCAGAAGGCCAGAAACTGAAACAGGCAGGAATTCAAGCTGCTGTGAGTGGGGCTGGCTAATATAAATTCAGTTTCCATGCCAAAATCATTCTTAAGGGACCATGACTCTCATGGCCTCCTTGACCTTTCTGGAGGTTTGATGTCATAGACTGAGATACACAGAGATTAGTCAGGCTTGCCACTCCCTCTCATCTCATAAATCAAGAGAAATGTAGGATCCTTGAAAAATTCAGTAGTGAAGTGCAGGTGCCAAAGTGAAATAGGACTCAGGTCAAGGAAAAGAATCCTGGCTCAAATAATAATAAAAAAAACCTTAGATAATAATCTCTTGAGCATTTCCTCTTAGGAATACAAGACACCAGAATACCAGAAGGAGGAGTCTCGTGCTTCACAGAATAACTCCATGGAGTTTAGAAAGCTGCAGATGATGCCAATGATGTTCCTTTTCTCTTTCCCTTAGTACCCCTTAGTGCCTTCAAAAAGCCCTAAACATTCATCAATGTTCTTGTGCCATAAGACTTTCAAAAAGATAAGACCATACCCAAACTTCAAACCTACTGATAAGATGAACAGGACACATCTGGTTTCAGACACAGCTCCAGAGTCTTGCTTTGGCCTGGCTCTGTGGATGGCTCAACAGCTGAAGCTGATGGACAAATACTGGGTGTTTTGGAGCATGTCTCTGAAGGAAACTTATGTTCCCAAGGCACACAGGTTAGGTGAGGCCTGATCAATGGTTTACAGTATGTCTGAACGAGACCTAAAAGTGCCTGCAAGAATAGGGGGAAATATCTCCTGTCTTTTACAGCTTCGTTTCTATGCCTGATCCCAGGAGGTTTATTTCCCTGGTTCACAGAGCATCACAGCTGCAGACTTCGTCATCAAATCATTGCTGACACTGTCATCTCAGAGTTCAGAGCTCTACCCAGCTCTGATGTCTCTGCAAACAGTATTCAGCCAAGGGGGTTTTTGAATAGAAAGGATATTGTCACATTCATAAAAAGAGGAGGCTTCTCTATTACAGTTTTGTTTCAGTATTTTCTGCAAAATGGTGTTCTCATCCATTAATGGGAGTCATGCAGACCTCTAAACACATTCCATATCTGGAGAAAAGGAGACTCAGGGGAGACGTTATCACTCTCTACAACCACCTGAAAGGAGGTTGTAGCCACGTAGGTGTTGGCCTCTACTCCCAGAAAACTAGTGACAGGACAGGAAGACAAGGCCTCAAGTGGCACCAGGAGACCTTGATGTTGGACATCAGGAAGAATTTCTTTATGGAAAGAGTTTTCAAGCGTTGGAATGGGCTGCCCAG
>VWPU01006883.1:0-117221 GCA_013398955.1 Callaeas wilsoni
CCCCCTCCGCCCCGCCCGCTACGGGCGCGCATCCCGCCCCCACCGTCCCTCCCGCTGCCGCCCCGCCGCTTAAGGGGCTCACCATTTTTGCCTGACTGAAAATTGTCGCCGACCTCCCTTTTTTCGCGAGCGGCAGGCATAGTTAGAAGAGGCCCGCTTGCACTGCTTTGCTACCGGCCACTGTATTTTTTCGGACTTTTTATTTTTCCTAGTCTCATTCTTTCCTTGCCTTCCCGCGCAGGCGTCCGTGTGTGGCGTCCGCGAGCCGGTGGGGCCCTTGAACGTTACAGCGTCGCAAAAAAGCCGGCTGGGGGCGGGGCCGGTCCTTTCGGCCGAGGCGTCGCAGCCGGTGTCCGCCCCGGCCCACCATGTACTACAAGTTCAGCGGCTTCGCGCAGCGCCTCGTCGGGGCCACGGCGGCCGCCGCCTACAGCCCACAGGTAACACCCCGCACCCGGGCAGAGGCTGCGGCCCCGCGGGCGTTTGCCGAGCCGGGAAGGGATCGGCCCCCCCACGGGCACCGAACGTATCCGGCCCCTCGCGTGACCTTGGGCGAGACGGGACTCCGCGCTCTGCCCCGCAGCCCTTGAGTCAGCTCTAGGGTGTACTGGGGGTTATAGCAAGGAATTAACGCGCTTTTATCGTAAAGGACTGGGCCAGGGTTGAGCAGTGCCTGGCAGGGTTTTAAAAATCATCGAATCACAGAATCAGGCAGGGAACGACCTCCGAGGTCATGGAGTGCAGCCGGTGACCGAACACCTCCGTGGCAGCTGGCCCATGGCACTGGCTCCCACGTCCAGGCTTTCCTTAAACACCTCCGGGGACGGCGACTCCCCCACCTCCCCGGGCAGCCCATCTCAATGGCTAATCTCTTTCTGTGAAGAAATCCCTCCTGATGTCCAACCTAAACCTCCCCTGGCATGGTTTGAGGCCAGTTCCTCTCATCCTGTCTTTAGTTGCTTGAGAGAAGAGGCCGACCCCCACCTGGCTACAGCCTCCTTTCAGGCAGTTGTAGAGAGCGATGAGGTCTCCCCTGAGCCTCCTTTTCTCCAGGCTGACCAGCCCCAGCTCCCTCGGCTGCTCCTCATCAGGCTCGTGCTCCAGAGCCTTCCCCAGCTCCATTGCCCTTCTCTGTACCTGCTCCAGTACCTCAATGTCCTTTCTGAAGTGAGAGTCCCAGAACAGGACATTGTACTGTAAAGCGCAGCTGGCAGATGGGAACAGCACTGAGCTCTGGTCCATGCATGCAACAAAAAACCCCAATTACTGAAAGTGTTAAAACCCTTAGCAGGGAGGACACAAATCTATAGAAGTTTGTGTAAAGCAAAATGAAAACTTACATCTCCTCTGTATGATGCCAACTTAGTAAATAACTGTATAGAGGTTAAGGATGGCATTAAATAAACTTACGCTTTTCACACTGCATAGTGAAGGTACATGGCTAATTCTTCAGGAGCACAGCAAATCTGAGTGAGGGGAGAATGAATCTCAAGCACATCAGTCGTTTCAAGACATGGAGAGTTGCGTATTGGTGGAAATAAATCACAGAAACTGTTTTCTGTACATGAGCTTAAATTCCTAAATAATATTAGGAAGATTTGTAACGTGATTTTATCGTGGGACAAATGCAGCATGGTTGTTACACCATGTTCAATTTTCCGAGTACAGTTTGAAAAAATTAAATTCTTACAGCTTAAAAAAAAGAAAAAAGCCAACAAAAACCTGTAATCTGGAGATTAAGAGTTGCAAGAACTCTTTTTTTTAACAGTTTTAAAAAGTCAGCTTTTCAAAGAACTGCCTCCAGAGAGCAAACATCTGATTAAGCAACACAAGTCGTAAGATAAACAAGTAAATACGTATACCCACACACAAATTAAATCAAAGTTATGGTTGGTCTTCTTCCCAAAAATTCATTAATAAAAAGTAACTGAAATTAGTTAAAGTCACTATATTTTTGTAGACTAATGTGTATTGTTGTGATACACAGCTCTGTTTCATTCTTAGCCTGTTCATTCTGATAGCAACCTACTTCACAGTTCTGCTTTCCTGGGTGTCCTTGACTGTGAGAGTTTTACTTGGAAAATCCAGTCATCTTCTGCAAGCAAGAATATCGTATTAAGCAGCTGTAAAATCTCACATTATTTCAAGGGCCCCGGGACAACTACACAACTTTTTATTTTTTTTAAATTTTTTTGAAGTTAAGAGAACTTGATGATCAGACTGAGTACAGTGGTTAATGGTTCGTGCTCTGCCAGGATGCTCCTAACAAGTGGAATGGTGCAGGTTACTGCAGGCCTTTTATCTGTTCCCCGGAGCAGGCAACAGAGTGCACTCTTGTAAAGTTTACAGAGCACGCCAAGGGAGTGGCCCCAAAATGTTTGAAGTAGAGTTGCCATTCAGAGGGACTTACCAAGAGCATGGGAATGATCTGACAGGAGTGCTGTGAGCTTCCATGATGGAAAAGAGGCGTAGTTGCTCAGGCAGGAAGGAAGAGCCCTTGCATGGTTATGGGGTGGCAGCTGAGGGGCTGGTGTTAGCAGCGCCGTGGCAGAACCCCTGGAGGCGCTGCCGGGCAGGAAGCCGGCAGCCTCCTGGCTGTGTCACCTGGTGAGCCATGGGTTGAGGAAAGCAACTAGTGACCTGCTCAACACTTCCAGGATGGCGTGGAGGTGTTGTGTCCAACCGTGGGCCCTTGCTGTGGGAATGGCAACTGGAGCAAGTTCAGCAGAGGTCAGCAGCCGGCTGAGGTTAGCAAGATGGAGCCAGGCTTTGCACAGTGGTCCGTGGTGGGAGAGAAAAAGACACCAGGCATAAACTGCAGGAAGAGAGGTTCAGGCTGGGCAGAAGCAAAGACACGTTCGTGGGGGGAAGAGTCGGGCAGTGGGGCGGCTGCCCAGAGAGGGACGTTGTGCACTCCGTCCTCAGAGGCTTTCAAACCCATGGCAACCTGGTGTCACCTTGCTCTGGACTAAAGAGCACTAGAGAGCCCTTCCCTCCTGAATTACCCTAGGACCTTGAGTAAACATTGAGATAACAGAGTTTCTGATGTGGCAGTTTCTGTCCCAAGATGGCTTTTTGTCCTCGTCTTTCCCCATCACTTTGGAAGGCTTCCTGCATAGCTATTGGGGGACAGGGGTGCAAGAAACGGAAGGCAGCAGAATAAATAATGTTCTAGTATGTATAGCACTTATACATTAGCAATGTATCCAGCACTATTGCAGTAATTGGAGCATTTCTTACCTCTCTAGACAAAGTTATGTTCAAAGAATAAACATTGATATTTCATTTATACAGCGGAGAGCAAAGGCTTGGGAGAGGAACAGGGAAGGGCTTCAAGCCTAAACAGTGAAGAGCCTCCTTTCTGGAAGTTACATTTTTAAAAGTTACTTTCAATCCCTTTTTACAATGTTATTAGGCCAGCTTTTTGGTAGAATTTCCTTTTCTTTTCCCCTAAGCTTGACTGAATTCCCAGGTCACCCATTTAGATGCATCAGTCTGCTAAAAATGTTTTCAATAAACAGCAATTGAAATATAAGGATAATCCCTGGAGTATGTAGGTGTTAAGTCCAAAACAAAGTAAAGTTTTTCCTATTGAGTTCATTGCTCCATTTAATAAAACTATAGCTCAGCGTGTAAGGTGGTTTGCTTTTTATGCTTCTGTTTATTTTGATGTTTCTGAAAAAGTGAAGACATCATGCCATTCAAATTCTCCTTGGTAAAATATGCAGTATAATAATTCTCTATTCTGTGCTGTTACATTCTGGTGCTTCCCAATGGAGTACTGTTTTTGCTGCAGGTTTAAGCTTACTGTGGGCTTGTGAAATATCAGTCTAAATGTATTGCAGAAATTCTTTTGCTGACAGTGACATGACTAACAGCTTACACTAACAAACAAAATCTCTTGAGTTTGAAATCTGTATTGTTCTTTCCATCTCAGACTCTAGCATTCTTAGAAGACTTAATTTTGCATTCAACGAAGTTGTATAAAGTAGTCTGAACAATTTGTCTTGTTTGAATAAATGGGAACTTCCTTAGCTAGTTGAGGAGTGAAATAGTTTTAAAACTACTCCTCGTATTTAGGAGGATAATGACTGCCATAACCACTACAAATTCAATAAAAAATATTAATTCAAAGAGTTAGCTTATCTTCAAAGTACAAGCACTAGGACCGGTTTCAAATGGTGTCAGATGAGGACAAGTACATGAACTTTCCCTAGTTCTTCTACTGAACATGATTCTAGTAGAAATTTAGTTGTACAACAGTATCTTTGCTTGATACAACTTATTTTGCTTGTAGCTATTTAAAGCCCCCAAGAGCCACAGATATTTTGATTTTAGCCAATATGAATTGCTTAGAGTTTATTGAGAATCTATAATATGTAACCTTTTAAGTCCTAGATGATACTTAATACGTACACAAAATCACTGTCACTGAATCATCATCCCCATACAAACAAAGGCTCCTGGGATTTTAGGCAACAGCCTTGTGTTAGTCATAACAAATATATTTAACCTTATGCAGTGAGGTATGTTCTACTATGAAGGACCTGCTACTTAGTTTAGAAGTGTCTAGGTTCAGTAGGTTCATAAAAGGTATTTCAATGCATTGTCTGAAATACTGATTCTCAGAGTAAATTCCCCATTCCCCTTTTCCCTTTGGCTCTTACTTCAGTTTTCTCTCCTTTCTCATTGTCTGATCTGTTTGAGCAATTCCCCTTATGTTTAAAAATTTGAGTGGTGCTATCTCCATTAAATTATGCTCCAAATCCTTAATTGTTTTTGCTGTCAGGAAAATGGAAATCTAACTTGTAAATTCACACTAGCAAGGTGTAAGTTTGTTTTAACTTCAAGCCTGATAGCCAACCAACAGATACATTGGGTCCTAAGATCTTCAGATCTCTGACAGGAAAACAAACATACTCCACAGAAGGGTAGGCAGAGAATGCTGTTTGCTCTTTTGGATTAGCTACATGTCTTGACCTTTCATTGAGGACTTCAGCATTTGAAAAAGTCATTGCTGTAGCATGCTGATGAAATCAGCTGATGTTGACTCTTCTGCATAACTACATCTGCTGTACTTTGTCCAAGAATTGGAAAAAATCATGTTATAGTGATTAGAAATAAAAGATTAACGCCTTAATATCAGAAGAGGAATTATCAATGATTAACCTTTTTTTTGTATGAAGCATTGGTCAAATATGTAGAGGCATTAATTCTTCAGTACTATCTTGAATATAGTGAGACAGTGATGTCATTAAATAAACCCGTGGTTTTATTAATGTTAGATACAGTGACCAAGGGTCATCTAAGGGGTGTCAATTCTTACTTAAAAATGATCTGCAGTGAAATTCAGCCTTTACATTACACTGTGGATTTCTCCTCAGCCATGCTAAGCTTAGTAAGCTGGGTGTGAGATAAAGCACTTGCCACTTTCTCTCAATAACCACAGGCAAGTACCAAGTTGGAACAGGCAGGCATTTGCACTAATTTAACTCAGCTTGGTTGGAGTTGGCCAAGACTCACAATTCACAGATGGAATTCCAGTGAAATTTTACATTGGTGAGGAACTCTAATTATTGCAGTGTCTGGCTGAAGCAAACTGAACTGTCTGCCTTCTGCAGCATGTGTCTTGTTGTACTCTTTCCTGAAGCCAGTGAACCACATCTATGTTTTTTATTTAAATTGCTATGCAATGTTCTTAACTGGTGCCATGCTGCTTTAAAAGTCATTTACACCAGTACACTGATGATTATGTGAGTTTTCTGAACTAGTTCCATTTGATTTCACGAAGTTTGTCAATTGAGTCAGGTCTGACTCTGCTATGGCTCCTGCAGAAGGGGATCTTACACTTACAACTATCTGAACAGGAATGTATTTCTAAAGCCTGAAAAAGTATGCAATAAGCTACAGTTGTTGATTTACTAACTATTGAAGTTGTTAGATGGCACTGCTCCTGAAATTGCTGGGCTCTCAGGAAGGCAAAAGGGATATTCAGAACTGGAAACTTGAAGCAGAGGAAAGATGTGCATTTTCACATTTGCTGCGATACTAACAACCAAGAAGGCAAGAAAAGCTTTGGAGAAGAAGTCACCTGCACATTTAGTATAAACATCTGTTCTATAGTTACTTCTGTCAAATCACCAACTCTTTAAAGACAAATCTAATAAAGTACTGAAAGTTCCTATAGACAAAAATACTTGTCCAAAATTGCTTTCTTCAAGGCCTTTGATGTAGCTGGTACTTAGCTTTGAATATATAGTTAGTGACTTCCTCTGGCTTATAATAGTTCCTAGATGCTTCCTTCATAGCAGTGTGGCCAGAACTGGTCACTGGTCTTAAATAATTCAGTAATTACCTTCTGTGCAAGCCTGCTCAGTAGGAAGGCAGTAGTTACTGAATGTGCCAAGAAATTCAGTTTTTCTGCTGCCTTTCAAAACATAACCAGAAAGGTCACAAGTAGATTCTAATATTCAGTCAGGCACTAGAAGAGTGGGAAGCTGAACCCACATCCTCTGGGTAGAGCACTGATGACCATTCCATAGGTTGTTTTGGGAGGCTAAGAAACCTGTTTTTTCTGCTGAAGATGCCTGTTGTGGCAGAGAATTTACATGTGGAAAACACATCTGGTCTATGGCTGGCACAAAAGAAAGAGTGTCAGTCTGCTTCCAGCTCCAAGTACTGTCAGAGAGTTCTCTTCAATGCAGAATGTTTCAGCTAGTCCTTTGCACAGAAGCCAGGATTTCAGTGCAGCCTTAACTTGACCCATGGCTGCTTCTGTTTGTAATAAAAACCTGTTACATTAAACTAACTGCACAATGCTTTTAATTTCTGTGGCAGGTTAGGAAAAAAAAATTGTGGCTGTTTTGAGAGCCGTATTGTAAAACATCACTGCCATGTGTCCAGACATAACTGTTAAATCTAACTGGAGTGATAAAGACAAGGAGACCACCTCATGTTGGGTGAGGCTTTGTGCCCTTAATCAGAGAACTGAATTATGTGGTTTCTAGTCATGGCAAATGCAGAGCACAGCCATGCGAACCGAAAGGGAGTTGAGCTGTGCTGCTCATGGGGAATACATTGAGGTGTGGGAAGTTGCAGCAGCATCTGAATTATACGCTGTAGTTACATCTGCATAAAATATCCACTATATCAGGGTCTCTGAAGGGCCTTGAGTACCACTTACAACTTCTGTATGACCCAAATCATCCTAATCCTTTTATTTTTTTTGAATCCCCAAACTATACATCCAAATTATTTAAGGCCCAGTTATTTATGGCTGCTGCTTGCAGCATTCAGGAGGAGGTCATTCCTCACTCTGACCCTAGCATCAGGCATCCTTGATCCTAATCCTACTGCTCAGAGAGGGTCCTAGATAGTCTTTGTGCAAAAGAGAAGCAGTAATTTGGACCAAGTACCAGCACAGAAAAATGACAGCTATAAATTCATGCCATGAGGAAATTGGAAAGGAGGCTGCTATTTTCCTTACTGAGCTCTGACCCAAAGTTGTCACTGAGATGTCAGTGGACCAACAATGTGTTTGTAGTTCATTGTCACAAGTCTTCATACCAGATAAATACTCTTTGTAATGTATCCTTGTAATGACTGGCAGTGTGCCTGCCTAATGTGACAATTGGTATGTTTACAAGTGTGATATACCTTGATATTTTAATCTTTATTTATGCAGGGACTCAAACCATTAGTTCCTACTGAATCCCCAGCTTCGATTTCTGGGACAAGTAAACTTCCTTCAGATTTACCAGCAAGTGATTCTTTCTTGGGTAAAAACAAGGTGCCAGACCTACAGAAAATTTTTCAGGTAATGACAGCTTTCAGAGTAACTTAAAGAAAAACTGGACAGAAAAACTGTCCTTATTTTAACATAGTTAACTACTTTTACCATTCTACAATACCTAAATTCTGTAAAGTCTAGTCAAGAAACTGTCACGTACAGTATAACCTGTGTACTTGTACTATGCTACAAAGGATATATGTGCCTTGTACAGGAGATAAATACGGAAAGTGTATAAATGCAGTAACATTGTCTTTTTGCTGACTTCAGAAACTGGTTATTGTTCTATTTGACTATTGGAAGCACTTTCTCTCTGGGAATTCAAGTGTATGCCTTAAAGCAGATGTGGAAGAGCAAAGCAAATCATTACTGTTCTGTGTATAATCATTTGAATGTTGCTGAAGCTGTTTATAGTGCAGTATAACAGCAGCACAGTAAAGTTTTCAAAGCCAGTTTGTTAGCTATGCAATTTCTAAATGTAGTAGGATTTTCCTTAAAACAAATTAGTTAAGCTTATTTTTAAGCATCAAGAACGTGCTTTATATAATGTTCCCTTTTCTCTCGTACATGCCACTTCCATTTGGAATGTGTCAGTCCGACTTGGTGAATAATTTTTTATACATATCTTTTCACATTCTGTTGTTAGTGACACTTTTCCCATCCAGGTCCTCTTGAGAAATATTTCAAGATACGTTCTTTCTGCTTGCACTTAACAGCTTTGGCTAACAAAATTAACTTGCCTTCACATTTGTCTTGCTAGACAAAACCCACATAATACACTTGGTTGTAGTGAGCCTATTTGTCAGGAGGTTTCCCTCTTGGAAGTCTCTTAATTTACCCAAGGTAGCTTGTTCCTTAATGACCTCAGTATGGATGTTAATTTCTTTTTTGCTTGTTTTCTCCTTGAACTCTTCCCACAGATATCAGATGGGCTGCCAGTACACCTGAAGCGAGGAGTTCCAGATAGGATGCTCTATCGGACCACGATGGCTCTGACAATAGGAGGGACTATCTACTGTCTAGTAGCACTGTACATTGCCTCACAGCCAAAAAACCAAAAATAAATGAACCACACCTCATGGGACTCTCAGAACTCCTCTGAAAGATCTCCTGCATGAACCTCTTTGCACTTAAAACTGTTCCTGTGATCACATAGGGTTCATTATTCTGATCAGATTTCTTGGAGAAAATGTTTTTAAATCAGTTGCCTTATGTATTCTAAAAAATATAAACAGAGAAATACAGTATTTTAACATATGGTTGTAGCTTTTCTTGTCTTGCAGGACTTTATGAACAGTTGGAGAAAGTTAAGCTTTTCCTTCCATCCCTCCCCCAACTTAAACAATGCTAGAGAGAGGACAGGACAAATAATTTGTGGCCTATGCACCACATTCCTTAGTGGAAGAATGCTGCTGGTTTCCAAAACACTAAAAGCAAATAATTTGATTATTATAGCATACTGGGAACCTGTTTCTGTCCTATGCAGGTCATTTTACGTAAGCAGCTGGCAATGGAACTTTTCCAGATGCTGGTGTTTTATTAAATAATACACTACCTCTGGTGGTAGGACAAGGACTTGTTTCCCTGGAGCATTTAAAGTGGCTTTATTCCATAAATTTAGCATCACTGTATGCAGCAGAGTGCACCATTATTGTAGCATCAGTTACACCAGATGTTGGATTTTCCTTTGTCAAACTGTATTATCATGCAATAAAGATAACTATATGAAGACTAAAACAGGCAAGTCTCGAAAGTTTCAGACCACTTCAGCACACCTGGCAGTGAGATAAACATATTGGTACACTTCTAAGTTCAACTTGTGGATCTCAAATCAGAAAATTGATTCTGCTATCTTATTGTCATCTTTTTGAGTTGGTAAAACTCTTAAAACCCTCTCCCAGACCACACTGTGTGTTTAACTATAATTTTTGGTGAAACAGGTCACTGTCCTAATTCAGCTGCTTATTATTTCCACAGCCTGCAGATAGCTATTTATGTACACACATTCGTACACACTTCTTTTGCTCTGTGGATGGAAGAGAGATGAGCCAATAAAACCCTTTATGTATTCCCTTTCCCTTGTAATAGCATAGCCTTGAACTGCAAGTTTCATACAAGTCTTCACAAAAGCATCCTCTAATTTCATAACTCCTCCTCTGTCCCTGAACATTGATTTGCTGGCCTCTGTAAAGACCCACCTCTCCCAGAACTGTGCAGAAACAACCTTCAAAGTAAATAAGAAAATAAAGGAAACCAAAACTGCCTTTTTTTCAATCTTTTACTAAAAACATTCTGATTTTTTTCCAGTTAAGTTACATCAAAGCCTTATTACTGTTTCATAGGAAAGAAAATAGCTGCTCATATTGTGATCTCAGGTTTCAGTCAATGTTGGTATTTCAGGATGGGAGAGATTTAAGTCAATGAAAAATAGTTTTGTAAGGACAGCAAGAGTCAAAGAATAGCAGAGAATAAATTCTGCAGGAACTGACAGTTGTGTTGCCTCTACTGATAAAATATTTTCTCCTCAGTAGCCCGTGCTTCCATTGCACTCAATCTTGTGCTGTAGGCTGTTAAATACTACAAGAAAAAAAAAAGAAAAAAGAGAGAAAGAGAAAACACCACAGTAGGTTGTTGTCTGTCTTCCCTACATATTATCTATGAAGCACTGCCTACAAGAATTTTCTAATAAAGGCTATTTTGCACATAAAATTGACAGGCAGATTTTCATGAAGCCAAGCTTTGTTCAGAGTATTTCCATGCTCTTAGTTTTCTGATTCGATTTTGGTTTTATTGGAGGGAGGGGTGGGTTCGGGTTTTGCTTTTTTTTTGGTTTTGTGGTGGTAGTGGGGTTTTTTTGTTTTAAACCAATTCTTTGTAGTGCTCATCTAGAGGGTAACAACTTTCTGCTTGTTGCGAAAGCGGATGTGGATAAAATAACCAAGCTCTTAATCCCACAGCCCATTAGCCAGTGGGAATACCCTTGTGGAAGGAATGACAGCCTTAGCGCTCAGGCCCAGCTTGCTTAAAGGAACTCAGCTAGGACACTGGGTTCATGTCTTGCAGTTAGAGGTCATGGCTGAAGCCGTGGATATCAGAATTGTCCTGGTCCTCCCTTTTTCCAGCTCTTTGTCAGCAGCTAAGAACACGTGCCAAAGGGACAAAAACCACCTGTCAGATTTTGCAAATAAACAGAGACTACATAATCCGTTGCACCTTTTCCCCTCCCCTTCCCCCTCCAAGTCTGTGGATTTTGAAAAACTGTTTTTGCTTTGCCCTTCTTACAAAAGCTGACCCAGTTGAAGCAGGATGAGAGTTCTGGTTCAGCTTGTGAGATTCACACCCCTGGGTCAGTTGGGGGTTAAAGAACAAAGAGGCTTGTCTGCAGCCATTGAGCACAGCTCCAGGTCTGACAGAAAGGGCAGACTGCATTTCTATGTTTCCCCAGCAAAGTGCTCTGAAAAACAGGAAAGCTTCCAAGCTGTAACCACGTTAGTCTGTGGCAGCGAAATCTTACCCCTTTCCTCAATTAGTTCATGATCTCAATTAGTTTTGAGAGCATCATGAAGAAATTGCACCATGGTAAATCTTTTTTCTTCCTAGAGAAAAAAATCCTCTTGAATAGACTTCTGTGAGGTTTCAAGAGGTCCAAGTGTTTTGAACTATTTGTGATACAGAGACCTAAACATCATCTTAAGCCTTTAAGAACACCCTTACCTCTAAAAGGAGTAGTCTTATGTAAGGAGAGTCAGGAGTGACTTGCAGCATCAAGGCTACTTTAATATTGTGAGTTGGCATCCCCAGAAGTAAGAATCTGATGGGAACTACAACTTCATTATAGTGTTCTTGTTTTTTAAAGACCCTCTCAGTTTTGTCTTAGAAATATTCAACCTACCGACACGGAGGACTAGGGGGGGGAAAAAGCATTTTTTAAATGATAGCTTATACTCTAGTGTTTTGGTTTGAATGTATATTAGAGAATAAATTATAATAAGCTCTCATACCCCAAGGTGCCGAGTTTGGAAGGGAAAGCAGCTGAGATTTAGAATACAGTGGAACAAAATTATCTCATGGATAATCATCCATCCCCCATGGCATTATCTTATTGTTGAGAGACAGTGGTTTTCCTTCTTAAATGATTTTTCTGGAAACCCAGATTCAATAGTTATATCTTTGTAATGGTTTTTAAATAAGATCTCCTCCCCTACTTTTTGTGTGGGAGTAGTACAATAAATGCATTTGAGAAGATGTTGATAGTATGCACATACGTCTTTCAGCTGCTTTAAAAATTAAAGTGTGTTAAGGAGAGGTTTCCTCAACAGTATTTTAGTGTGACCATACACACTCTCAACAGGCTTTTGCCTTAACGTTTTTAATTGTCAACAGACTGATTATTTCCATACTGAGACATTAACTATTTGATCTTGCCTTAAAGCAAAGCTTTCAAATTAAAAGGCACTGTAAGGAATAAAAACACGAGCAACTAGAAAATTTGGAATCTAATCTTGCAGACATAAAAAATGCCAAAATGAATGTTTAAGAGCAGTTTCTTTGCATACATGTACATGGTACTTATTCTGTCTTTATCCTCCTTTCTGCCTTCCAAGAGGCTTTAAGAATCACAGATCGGATGGGGGTTTTTTTTGGTGACCCCTCTCACAAACCATATCCTTGCAGATCCTAAAATTTGAAAAATTCAGATGCTTTTCTACAAAGAGAAAATAGGCATGTATTGGCTAAGTTGTGTGTAAAATCATGCTAAACTGTTCTAAAAAAGGTGCAAAATATCTGCATTTTATGACATAGTATACAAAATTTTTCCCCTTTCCAGCCCTTCACCTCAGTGAAGAATTTCACAAGGAAGCCAAAGCCTGACCTCTGTTTTAAAATGGACAGTGGGAAGAATTTGCCTGTATCCTAAGCATTAATGTCAAGCAATAGGCACAATAAACAACCTTTTAAGCGTTTTGCATATTCAGTACTAACTGCACCTTCATTTATAAAAGATCATTAATTTGAAATAATTCCAGTTAGCTGCAGTGCAAGTGATGCACGGATTGCTGAGAGATAGAAGCATATTTGCTGTGAGAGGGAGTGCAAACATTCCTGTGGATCAGGAAATAGGGTATATGCTGTCAAACGTCAGTGTAGCATCTCACTAACACCAGATCTTATCTCCTGGTGCTTCTCACATGATCCCAGACTGCTTTTGGATATAGCACTAGATAGAAGGAACCATTTTTTTGTACACTAATTACCTTAAAATACAAGAAAATTTAATTTAAGAGTCTGTTTCCTCACACATCTACCCCCCAGTCTATTGCAGGCAGCCCAGATCTACAACCCCAGGGCTACAAGAAGGCAGTCATCATCCTCTGGCTCCAAAGAGACATGATACTCCCTGATAAATTGTTTTTTCTGAATGATTTTGCCTGGTGGATCCAGTGCTGGAAAACTGGGGAGGTGGGAGAGAAGGGGAAGTATTTTTCCTCATTTCACATCAGCCGCATACCACTCTCACTTTTCCCTCTTCCTCACTCCCACGTTTTTATTCCAAAGACCATGAAAATTTTTCTACTTACTTCCTTTCTTTACAGCTTTTCTTAAATATTCTGTCCCACAAAAGAAATGAAATTGTTTCTAACGGCTTCAAGAGAACTTCTGAAATATTCATATCATATTCAGATAATCTGTCACACGTATTTTTTCTCTGCAAGCTGGAACAAGCCCTGGAAGTCTCCTTTGTCAAGTACACAATCCTGTCAACCCACTGAAAGTCTTACTTCAGTGAGAAGTCTTTCAAGAAGCTGTTCTACAGGTGTGCAAACATAGGGGCATCAAATGACTCACTGCTTACAAGCACCAGACTGTATTTCAAAAAAAGAGAGGAAATACTTCTTGCCTGCAACGTTCTTACACTTCAAGCCATGTTACCTCAAATGTATTTTTGTACTTTCTTACATATCTTCCTTACAATTCAGTCACACACATTCGTTTTGCTCTAAGTGCTTTATCTATTTATGGTGTGGTGCTACCTCAAATATCTTGGATACCTTTCACCACTGAGTCCTAATCATGTGCACCCAAAATTGGAAATTTAGGCATCAATTATAGTGTGTATCTGTTACAAAGCTTTTGCTTGAAGCACAGAGACAGCTGACAGCATCCATAGCAGAGTTCGGTACGACCTGCCAGGGCTAGCCAGGTGTTCTGCAACCACAGAAAGGCATTCTTATCCTTTTGAATGGCTCTTGTTGCATGTGAGGAAGATGAGCTGTGTAATCTTCCGTTGCTTACCTACTCACAAGAGAAGACTGTACATTGTCTAATCCACAACAAGGCATAAATGCAAATTGTGTCTTCCTTTAAACTAAAAGCAGAACAGCACTCTGGAAGGAAACAAGGAGAACATGTTTGGGGAAGTGGAGAGCTTCTAAATGTCAGTTCCACCAACTTGATCCTGACTTGCAGCCGAGAGAGCAAGACTAATGAAATGCAGCTTTTCTAGCATAAAGAACAAGTGCTACATATTGAAGCTTGTTCTTGCATAAGCTTAAGGAAAATTTATTAGTCTTCTAATTGGAACTGATTAAGCAATTCTGCTCATATGCAAAACAAAACCCACACTTCATCATACTCATTGTCAGCAGCATAACCCTGCAGAATTAACAGGAGGCAAGACTTTAGGCTCTTATGAAACAACAGCAGCTACAGGAAAACCCTATTCTGCAGTCAAGCAGGTTGGAGTCCATATAAGGTTCATAAGGTGGAGAAACCAAGCAGCCTGTAGCACTGTATCCTTACACTGTCATTTCAGAGACGCAGATTTTCAAAACAAACCGAAAGAATGATCTCTGGCACTCTCAGAGACTTGCAGCATTCACCTGGAGCCCTTCCTGGAGCTCTGTAACAGCTTTCCATGGCCACTGAAGGATGGCTCACTAAATAAAGGGGTGAGTTTTTGCTTAGACACATGCCCAGCTATGCAAAACCTCACAGATAATGCCTATCAAGCCTGCCCACAGAGAAGCTGTGTATTTGATCTCTCTATTCTGCAACATGTATAAAATGTAAACATAATACAATATCCAAACATGACAGTACTAAAATACTAGAATAACTCCAAAAGACACATGGCCTTCAGGAACTTTATCAAGTGTGGGGCATATCTTTACTTTCACTGACCAACAGCTCTCAGTAAAAAATTGTGGCATGGATTTCCTGGATTACAAACTCAAATCCCATGTTCTTTATTTAAATTGAATTGGATAAACCAAACTGAGGGGAAACAGAAAGAATCTGTCAGTTGCAGTATTAACTAGAGTCATCCCTTCTCCTTGGTTTTCTGCTCCTCATTCCAGGAAATGTCAGCATCTGTGCTTTTCCTGCCACTTTTCCTCAAAGCAGGAAGCAATAAGTAATCATGCACCTATACATAGTATGCTTTTTCTTGCTTCTAGAACAAGGGAGATTGGGTGACCATAGAATAACCAACTTGTTCCCATGACACCCATTCCTTTCTTTGTGGATGCAAACAAACAGCTTGACTCAGCAGTTTTCTCCAGAACTTTAGTGCCTCACATGCCTGACAGGCCTAAGGAAGGGAAGGTCTTCATGGATACCCTGACTCATCAACAGCAGGCCCATGGCTGGCATTTAGATAAGAGCAGTGAGAGAAAAGGGGAAGTGATACTTGGCTCTGTCTGGAAACAAAGCCACCAGGACTACATGAAGGTGTCACCTGTAAAAAGCACCAGGGAATACCAGCAGGTCTACCAGGAACACCCTTTGTGACCACGTGTCAGATGGTTATTCCATATACACACATATGGGGGGAGGGGGGGGGTCGACTATTTCAACTCTTAAGTTTTGGATTTCCTGTTTCCAAAATTCAGCGGCTTTCACCAGCTAGGTGACAATCCCTTGTGTGAACATTTGTATGTGTCCTTTAGCTTTTGCAGACTGTAAACTCAAATGACCACCTGATACATACATTTTATCCAGATCACTAATCTGTGTTTATCTTTTAATCTCTTTAAATTTTAACTGGCTGCATAAGAGTCTTCAAATGCTCAATCAAGCCCAAAGTGCTCTTAACATCCATTGTTTTTGTAAGTGTTTCTGCTAAAGATAGCTATTGTGTCTTAACTTGTATTAGCACTTCTGATCCTGATAACTGAGCCTTAAAGTTGCTGAACTCAGTGCATGAATGAGGAATTATGTGCTTTGTTTCTCAGAACTAACACACAGATATGCTGTCCTGGGTTGCAGTGTATTCTATTACTATCTTCAGGAGCTGTTGAAACCAGGTGGGGCGGTGTCCCCTGCCTCCTCTCTCTGGACTATCTGCTGTTAATAGGCCAGCTGTCCAAACCAGGTGGGGCAGGGTTCTTTATCTCTCCCATGACCCATCCTCCCTCTAGGAGGATATCTCCTGTTAATGGGCCATCTAGTCTCACCACATGACTGACAAAATTACATCCTCCCATTGTGAGATGCTCTGCCCAGAGGGAGGAACCAAGCATCCCATCCTGGATATAAGCTAAGATTTCGAACACCAGAGTCAGCCCTTACCTACTGGATTCCCAGAGGACAAGAGCTACCACTGGACCTTCAGGTGAAGACCAGACCTTTTCTACAGGATCACTGCTCCAACAGAATCATCACTCCTGGAGGACTGCAGCCACCATCTTATCAGACTGCTACCAACACCCTGACTGACAGGGTGTCAGGTTATATCCTGACTGTCAGTGGTTTCTTTTTGTACTATTGCATTTATTTTAGTTTTTCCTATTAAATCGTATTTCTGACTTGGAATCTCTCACTGGTTTTGCTTTCAAACCCGTACATATGCATACACAGTGCCTGCAAGGATAATGCTGTTTTTCAGTTGAACTTCTGGAAAAATATATTTCCAGGAAGAGTAATAAATGAGTAAATGGAATTTAGTGCCTTTAACTAACATTTTGCCTGTAACAAACAGGTTTGCACCACTGACTTGAAGAAATTAAAGTTATGTGAAACACAACAAAGTCTGTCTTCATAAGACAAAGGAAAAGTTAAAAAAACCCACATTTTTATCCAGTGTGTTGAAATCCACTCTGAACAATTTGGAGTTTAACTATTACTGCACTCTCAAACTTCATATGTTAACATTCATTACACAAAAATGCACTAAAAATTCCTTGCTACTCCTTTTCCCATTAAATAATTGTTTCGGTTTTACACCATGAGGAGGTGCATGACTGCTCTCCTAGAGCTGCAAATGCTGGTCTCCAACTGAGCTTGTCAAATGTCTCAAACAAGTGTTTTTCTATTCATGCATTTTTGTGTGGAAAAATTGCAAAGATCCTATATGCTATCACTTTTAGAGTCAGCTTTGCTAGTACACACGATGTCAGGCCAGAACTAGAAGAGACCTGCCAAATTGCCATAAATCGGACAGATCCTGTCTCCTGGGGCTGAATCAGAGCAAGTCGTGTTTCTGGCAAGGTATAAACTCATTTTTAGATTGTCTTTCCATACTCTTCACTATTTTATCTGCACAACTTTTAGGTTGCATAGCAATCTGCCCAAGTTTAATTCTTACTAGCAAAATCCAGACCAAAGTGGAAGTGGTACCAGTCAAAGAATGAACTTTATGTTTGAGTTACAATGATCTGTTACAGAAACATTCGAAGTTAAGGTGAAGAGCAGCAGGGGAAAAAGGAAGCAAACACCAAACCACAAAACCAAGACACCTGGCAGAGTTTCCATCCATTTTTACAGGTTTTGACAGGAATTACCATTTTGACAGGAATTGCCTACAGATTTTTTCCCCTCTCAAGATTGCTTCCATATTTAATCTCTCCCTGTCAGAAAGAGCAAGTAGCAGAGAGCAATTTCTTTCCTATGAAGCTCTTTGTAATAGGCCACATCTCTGCATCTCCGGACACAGAACTTGTGCAAGATGCCAATGAAAGTGCTAACTGTGAATTTGTGCCAGTACATGTGGCCCATTGTGATGCTCTTTTCGGACAGGAAAGTTGACAGGATGCAGAGTACAGACCAAACTATAGAGCAATTATAATAAAATTGTCCTTTTACCGTCTGTAACCTAGAGGCTGCAAGATGGGTGACATGGCTGGGGTTTAGATCTCCCCCTTGTTTCCTGTAATGAGTCCAGAGCATTTAGTAAAAGCACTGTTTACATATGCTAGACTCACAATCTACCACCTACCAAACACTCTTACAATGACCAAAACTTTGGGGTTTTTTTTGTTATTTAATTTAAAAAGAGTTACAGAATTTTTCACTGAGTACCACATACTTTATAGACCCAAGATGCTGATTTTACTCTCCCTACAAGGACAAACATGCTTTGCCTGAATCTGTTTGTACCAACTTGTGCTAATTTGTTTTATTTTTGAGACTTGATTTTGCCCATTGGAGTAAAAATAAAGAGTACAAGAGTGGTATGAAAAATCTACTTTTGCTTAAGAGTGCAGAGTGAGCAAGAACTAGTCTTGTATAATTAAGATTGAAAGTTCCTCACAGTAATTTTATAATGAATTTCTATAGATACAAAGATGCTTGGAGATTTAATGTTATATTTTGTATACAATACCATTTACAACTTCTGATTTTGATCTAAGTCTTTTTGATTTACTCACAGCACTAATTACAGTACACCCAACTCTGTGACTGAAGACAAATATTATAGTCCATGTGAATTTTGGCTGGAGTTTCACCTGAGTGATACATGAAAGGGGTGCAGAAACCAATGTAGAAGTAACGGTGTATTTGCTATAATTTTTTCACAACAAAGAATAATTTATGGCCAGACATGTGTACATGTAGTACATTTCTTAGATTCACTCTGAAACCACCTTTATCTCGTACAAGGTCAGTTATCTGTTATAAGATAAAGCAGCATTTTTTAGTAGCGATGGCACTAACGGCTGTGAGCAACTTCAGGGTTTTTTGTGGAGAGAAGCTGGGTTCTGTAAACCAGAACAACCCATTGGACCTGGCAGCTTGAATGGCCATGGAGCATCATCTTATCACTATAAATTTTATTTTTGTTGAATTTAGAACAGGCTTTATTATTACTTATAACAGCTCCATTTTTAGAATAGCAAAATGGTCCTTTATTTGCAGCTATTTGTATGATTTTGGTTACAAATCAATTGTGATTTACTCTATTAATCCTTAATTAATAACGTTTTCTTAGAAATTAGCTATGGTATACTCATTTCAATACTGTAATAAAAGCCTTGAAATCTATTTCATGACTTGCACAACAGGAATCGGGGGAAGAAAAAAAGTTGTGGTTCTCATTTTATCTGCTGCAATTGTTATATCTGCTCAAAGTAAAGATAGGGTAATGACATTTTATTCAATGGCTCTCTAGAGGTAAGAAAATTTCTGGGGCATTTCTACTTCAAGTTGATGCTAAAGGAGTCCATTTGCTTTGAAACAAAATGTACTAATCTCAGGTAATCTAACCTTGAGAAGTGGTCAACTTTAGAACAAAAATCAAGTATATACTGTTTCTGAACCTTTAAATGACACCCCATCTCTCCCCACTCCCTCAAAAACCAACCAACCACAACAACAACAAAAAGCCCCCACCCCTCCCCAAAACACAGGGGGAAACCCAAACCCACTCTAGAATCTCTGGGATAAAACCTTTGTACAGAAACACATGCACAATTTCTTATAGGTCTCTTCCTCCTTGTGCAGTTTAAACTATTTACTGAATTTAAGCCAAGCTTGTATCATTTGTGTTCCGTAGGAACTGACTGCCTTGACAGGTTTTTAAGAAAATAAAATAAAACTAAATTCATCTGCCTCTTAGTATAAATGGCTTGATGGTGTGCTAACAAGCATATTTACCTTTCATAGGGCTGAGTGAACTACTCTAGAGTGAAAACACTAGAATCAAATGCACAGAAAGAAAAAAAAAACCCCAGGATAGAGACTAATTTTAAGGCCAGTTAAGCATAATTAAGACAAAAAAAAAGTATGGAGGAAAAAATTTGAGTGAGGTTTTACAGTGAACTATTATAGATTTTAATAAAATTAGACCAGTACACATGACGTGAAACCCTACGTCTCTTTCATAAAAGCAAAACTGGAAATGGCATCCAAACAACAGGAATGATATAAATTATGACACTGAGTTTCCCTGCAAAGCTTTCCTAGAATGTCCAAACTACTGCACAAAGTCAATATCCAAATAGTTTTAATTCTTACCATTGTATGAGGGCTAATTACATTTCCGAGGGAGATACTGGTCTAAGAGTGGACAGCAGAAGGCAGACCTTCCATTACAGACCATTAAGAGTTGTGCCTGAGCAAAGCTCATTCCTCTCAGAAGGCAACGAGGGTAGTCAGACATCTCAGTAAAGAGCTTGTTTACGAGTGTTTCTCAGACAAACATATGCTAAGAATATAGGCATCAAGAGGAAGAGGTCTGGGGATGAACACTTGAAAATGATTTAATTTCTACCATTTAGTGGAACTTTAATGATGCAGAACACTCCAGAGTTTAATAACAACATAATGCAAGGTTTTCTGTCTGGTGCTTAAAACTCAATTATTAATTAAAGTTACTATACTGCTTCTTCTAGCTGGAATGATTTGAAAAGAGTTTCTGATTCACTGACCTTTGTGTTTAACACCAGCTATTGAATCTGGATGGCACAATGTTTCATGTAAATATATTTCTCTTTTCCTTGAAGATGACCTGTCCTTCTCCTTTCCAAAAAGATGGAAAACTTAAGATAATCATATCTTCAGAAGATCTTAATTTGAATTTGATAAATGCCCAATATTGGTGCAGTGTAAGATTATGCTGAAACTGACCACCAGTTTAAAAGGAACACATGACATCAGGAAAAAACACATTTCTGAGCCCCCAAAGATGACATGAGGCTTTAAGAACAAGCAGAAATCAAAGTCTGTTTTATACAGGGCTATGTGAAAGGGAAAAAAGAATGGTGGCATGGAATGTTCTCCTTGGCTTTCTGCCATTCAAACATTTTCACTGCTGTAATAGGAGCTTTGCTGAGAATCTGCAATATTTTATTTTACTATGAGCCCTATAGCATCCCTACTCAACCCTTGTTTTTTCATCCCAGTGAAGGACTGGGGCTCCTATTAGAACACTAACACTTGCAGTTCAGCTTTGCACAGGGAACAGTGAGCATTCAGCACTTTCCAGGGTTACTGCATGGTGGCCATCACAATTACTTTGCCCAAGGCTGACTTTGGAAATTTTTCTTGTTAGTGAAACATGGCGGGGATGGGAAATAATCTCAGTGCCTGTTTTGAACAGGCAGAATGCAAAAGCTCGGGATCATCTGTGGAAGACAGACCTTTAAACAATGTTTGGCTCTTCAAACTGTAAGACTGGATTCATTTCAACACACAGTGGTATGGATGTTGATTACCTGTCTTAGGAGCTCACTGTGCACAGTGGTGAGTTTTCCCAGGGTTATCTTTGTCAAAATCAAATCTATGTTACATATTTGGATAAATCTCTATTAAGTAGACACTTAGGAGTAAATCTTTCCAGCTAAAACTGAGAGGACACTCCACATTCATGGGAAGTGGGAAAGGATGCAGGTAAGGCTAAAGATAAGCTTCTCTGTGTGCAGCAGAACAGGTCATGCCTGCTGTCCTGTGGTAGTCACCCTTGGTCTGTCAAACCTCCTCCCTTCCCTTCTAGGTAACACTTGTCCTGGATCCTCTTTAACATTTAATCAGGTAACAGACAACATAGAAATAATCTGGAGCTATCCACAATCTGACAGACAAGATTGCCAGTGGCAATTTAGCCCCGACAAATCACAAACAGCAGGTGCATTCTGCTGCTTTTTCTGACACTAAGAGCACAAATCTCTCAGCTTACTACTCCGTCAAAGAATCAGTTTAAAGAAGTTTCCAGAAATATAATTTTCTATAATGTGAAGATCAGCAAACACATTTAAATCATTATCAGACAGTGATCTATAGACGGAGAGTAGATTAAATCACATATTGCATAACTGACCTCTATGTTTGAGTAAACCTTATTCTTTACTAAGTAAAACGGAGCTGAAGATAAGTCCTTTGGCCGAAGCAAAGGGGAGTGGTGGCAGTGCATCAAGACTCTAACACCCTGCAGGAGTGAAAGGATAACTTGGGATGGCCCATAGGACCCAAACACCATGGCCAAGTTGGTTTGAGACCACGACTGTCCTCTTTGAGGTGCTCTGACTGCATCACTGCCCTCATCTGTCAGAGCACTGTGATTAGCTGTGTCTGTCACCAGGCACAGCAGTACTACAAGGTCTGCATTCTTTTTTTAAAATGAGGCATCGTAGTCAATCTGAAATTCTATATTGCACTGAAAATGTGCATTTCTCATAATAGTATCAATCGCATATCTGAAAAGAAGAAAACCTGCAAACCTGAAAATTATTATTTGCCCCAGGCAAATATGGAAATCCTGAATGGCAAGCAGTATAAAAAGGAGGAAGAAATGAACTTTTCCATAAATTCCTTTCTGGTAAGCTCCGTCTTGGTAAGCAAAGGTACAAGGATGTGCACAATTCGTTAAGATATGTAGCAGTTTAGTGGCACATAACTGTCAGAACATTGGAAAACCCTACTCACCGCATGGCACTACACCTGGAGCACTGTCATCAGCAACCAGTATTGAAAATAATCATGCTGCAGTAAAATGCTGTTTAATAAGCCACTTAATCAGGACAAGTGATGTGAACAAACGCTGCAAACTGCATCCAAATTAGTGGGTCATCAAAGAGTTTTTGTGATCAATTAAATAATAAAAAGATTTAGCAAGTTGCCAACATGCCTTAGGCATATCCTACCACACAGAATTCACCATGTGTCAGGCAGCAACATTCCCTAGCAACATCAAGTGTTATTATTAGCATCCTAAGACCCAAGGTTATTAGTGAGCTGTGAACTCACAGTACTCAGAACAAAGAAACCTCTAATACCTCTATTGCTCTCATTCACCAGCTGGTGTTTTAATCATAATATGTCATCTCATTAAAAATCATTACATTAATTCTGTGTATGATTAGAATCCACAAAGCCTATCGCACATTGCCTTTTAAAAAAGAAAAGGTCAACTTCCTGTAGTCTCAGAGTGCTTTTGGGTTTATGTTAAAACCTTTTATGCGGAAAGGGTAAAAAGGAATAGCGGTACATATGAGGGTTTCCCCCTAAGGTAGAAACAAAGGCAGAGAAAACAAAGGTCTAAGCTGTGTTTTTGTGCTCAAACTGGCTTTGTGCAGTTGCAGGTGGAAGGCAGGCAGACTGAGTTTTAGCTTTAGCCACCAGGCTCTGAGCTCCCAGCTCACTGAAGCATTTTTGCTCCATTTCCCCCAACGCAGCAGTGTCTCAGCCTTATTCTCAGAAGTGCTTCGTGCTTGGCTGGTATTTACTATGCTGGATCCACACACCCACTAGGAAGTTTTTAGAAGTTCATTAATTATATTTTTAAAAAGGTAAGAGCATTGCTGTAGAGTAAAACCCTCCAGTTGCTGCAAAAACAGTTGGGAACTGCACCCATCTGCTCCACAAGCACATGGGGCAAGAGGACACCTTGTGCTCTGCCTTTTGCTGCATCAGATACAATGTGGATGGACTGAGAATCGATACTGGGTGCATCCGCCTTCAAAAGGAAGCACCACAGCTTCCTCCCAAAACTCTGAACAGAACCATGAGGCAAATAAGAGTGCCTCAATCTCAGGTCAGGCAGGCAGAGGA
Source organism: Callaeas wilsoni (assembly GCA_013398955.1). Lineage (NCBI taxonomy): Eukaryota > Metazoa > Chordata > Aves > Passeriformes > Callaeidae > Callaeas > Callaeas wilsoni. Next base: position 23,555 of record VWPU01006883.1, read on the forward strand.
GGCAACCTTCACTCAATCCGTCTCAGAACTCTTTGCTTTGAGAGATCAGTGAGTGCATGATGAACCTCAGTCCTGCCATGCCACCACCTGTGATCGGTCCTGCTCCAGTGACAAGCCATAGCTGGCAGACTGATATATGGCCAGGTTCAGACATTCACACAAACTCCCCCTTACTGGCATAGACCAAATAGCTGGAATACTGCATCACAGTTTTGCCAGATCCCTGCCAATACAATCTCACCAAGCAGTATGGATGGTATTTGTTTGCAGTTAGAGACATTCTGAATCTTATCAGCCCAAACCACAGCATTGCTCGCTACCAAGTCTTCTTCTCCACTCCTATGTTTACATTTTCATTTTGTCTCCTTGAGGTAGCAAAAGTATTCAGAGATTTCTTTGGTTTTGCAGTTTTGCATTCAGAGGCTTAAATTCACAGAGCCCACATTATGCAGTTCATTGTCAATCTCTAAACACAAACTACAGGGTTATATATTTCTCTGCGAATGGAGAAAGTTGTCCCCTGGGACCAGGGGCATTCCTAGAGCTAGGGCAACAAGGTGGTCTCAGCATAATTCAGATTAATCCTGTGTTTGCAAATCATCTTAAAAAGAAGGTTCTGGCTCACCCTCAATACCAGTCTCATCCTCACATCCCTTGCTCTCTGTCATTGAGCCTTCAGCAGAAATCTTCTGGGGATGTTTCTAAATTACCTCGCCAGTCAACCTCCTATTCAGCATGCAGCAACAACTTTCCAATTAGCAGCTATTCTTCCACTGTAGTCTATACTCTAAGAGTCATTATTCTAAATTTACCTACAAATTGAACAGCCCTCTTTCCATCTGTAATCAGGCCAGGTACCAACATGTTCTAAATCCTCCCTCATCTGATTACATTACTGCTCATTAATTTTCTTCTTTATTGCTGTTATTATTCCAGCTTCACATTACTGGATTGATGTTGACTATTGACACAAACAACTTCAGCTCTAAAACCCAACTCCTGTATGTCTAGTCTACAGTATTAGTAAAATAGGCACATTTATGTTCACATTTTTTTGTAATGCTTAATCATGTTCACTAAAGTATTATGTACCACTATGTAAGAACATCTGCAGAGAGGGTTGTACAAACATTTACAGCTGAATTTCAGTTCTTAATTACCTTTTCATTTGTATTTTTCTAGCTGGAACATGACAAATTTCTATCTGAGGCTACATTTAAGAAATATGAGCACTAGATATTTAAAACAAGAACTAAAGACAAAAGAAGAAAACACACCTTCTTCTCACAGGACAATATTGAAATGACAAAATCCCTACAAAGTCCAAAAATATTCCAGCATGAAATATGGTTTGAAATATGAAAAGAGACAGGCACCCAGTGTAGTAAGTCTCTTGACTACGTGATGAAAACATGTAATTTCTGAAATTTAAAGAAACTCTTCCCTCTAACGTAAGAAACGTTCATATCCACCATCAATAGAATCTAGATCTGCAGCCAACTTGGTTTTCTCTTACCTAGTCCACTTTTTTTTTAAGACAACTTGCACACTCCCTTGGTGAACAGTTTGACACTCCCCTCACTTTTCATATTTCTGCACCAGAGCCCTGTGTGAGCAGAGGCACAGGGATATAGCCAGAACCAGAACCATTGGCTTTGGACACATCTTTCCCTTATGGCATCTCCACATTACCCTTCCTACGTAAACAGCAAGGGAGCAAAAAAGTCCAAACACAGGGATGAAAGGCAGCATGAGCTGCACAGCTATCGCAGTGGTTCTCCCAGCTAACACCACTCTGTGGCTTCACCTCACCTTGCCAAGCATTTTTCTCTCCCTCATACTCTTTTTAAGATCTGAGCTTTGAATTTAAGTCTAGTGTTCAGCAGAGCCCTGTCACCTACACAAAGTCACCTCATGAAACAGAAGGTGGGTCCTTGCTGCATTCCTTGCCCAGCTGTCCCTGGACTACAGTGTCTGGCCACCTGCAGATCAGGAAAGGAAACCAAACTGAGCCCTTTCAGGTTGCAATAATTTAATCTCCCCTTCCCAGAAGATGATTTTTACAAGCAGAAAAATACTCTTTGTCTATGTACCATTCTCAAAGACATCAAAAACCCTTTATGAAAGTATAATTTTTCTTTCTGAAAGCTAATTAACACTGAGAACAGACACTGTAACACTCCAAGGTTTCCTCTGGCTGACAACTTTAAGTATTGTTTCCTTCAATCTTCACGGACTTCAAATTGAACACTTGTTTACACTTCCAGTGAAATACCATTATTTAATCTGCATTAAAATGCTTCTTCTGGTTGTCATACTAAAATCTCCAGCTCTTGTACTCTGAACTATATAATCTATTATAGCCTTTATCTTCACACTAGCCATCTCAGGAGCAATCTGTGGCTATCCTAATCTTTCCCTTTCTAAAACCATAATCTCCTGATCATTAATCAAAAGAGAAAAAAGAGAGAAAGACTTGCAAAGCTGTTCTGTGCTTCCTGTTCCATGTTAGCAGTTACTAAGTCACTTGGCAAAACTATTAAGCAGCCGAGATTTTCTGTTTTATTTGAAATTTTCTTTTAATTGTTCTCCCCCTGCTAATCTTCCTCTGTTGCTTTATTATGCATCACAAGCTTCTTCACTTCCTAGATTAGATCCATAGCTCTTTATTACTCCTTGGCATAGCTTGCAACACCTTATCTCAGTGCCCCATTTGTGACAGGCATGTGATGCTTTATTGAACTAGACCAATGTAATGTGAACGCAAATGATTCATTTTCTAGCACTTCCTAGGATTCTTTTTTTGCTTTTGGAAATGAGGGCAGTTTAGAGGAAGGGACACTTACACAAGCCAACCTTATCTAACATTGAAGTAAGCCCTGTTCAATGAAGATAAAGTACATGACATCCAGAGGTTCCTTCCAATGTGACTCTAATTCCAAACCTACTCCTTTTTTGGCGCATTCTCATGCCCTAACACTAAGTCTTTATTTTGCCACATGTGTGAAGTCTTAATAGGAGTATATCCCACATATCGTTGAAGGGCTACTTCACAACACAGCAATTCATGTTCAAATTTTCCCTGCTTGCAACCTCACCCTGTTCTCTCCCGTTCCACAGAAAAGCTTGAAATATCTGCCAGAGATTACTCAGCGGCTTGCTTTCAATTTCTTGATGCACTTTCACTTTGCACAGAGTACACATCAGGAGCCGAGACAGAGGTCTGCGTCCTCCCAGGTGAGTGCCCTCACTGTCACATTGTGCATCATATCCTCACCCTCTGGTTTGTTCTTTATCCCCTTCCAGGGGAGTACTCAGCTACTTCAATGTCATATATAACAGATTGCAGGGGAAGAGATAGTGCTCTTACCCTTTCTTTGTTTTTAATGACAAGTTACCTAAACTGTTTCATTTGAATGGTGTGTGCACACATGCTAGTCTCTGTTTAAAGGGAAGAAATAAACCCAAGAACAACAAATCCCTCCCTTCTGTGTATTTCTCCTAGGTTTACAGAGGAAACCAAAACTTGTTTTCACAGCCCCAGCAGACTACAGGCTGATCATTTCTCTTGCATGGTTCTAACCCGGTGAAGCAACACTGATAACTAGTTTTAAACCTCATTAATGCATGAAGAAAAACACTTGAGTTATTTGTCACATAAAAATTAGCTATAAAGAATAACCTCTGCATGCAAACAGGAAAAGTTGTCACTAATGCAGAGAGCCATTTTTCCATCTATCAGAACATGCCACATAGGAATAGCAATTTCCTCTATCTAGATACTTCTTCAAGGTCACTTCTGGGGAGAGACCGTGTTTCTGTCCTGCTTATTGGGTCAAGTACAAACACCAGCCCAGGTGGGGAATGAAGGAGATTCTGCAAGCTTGTGGCTTCCACTGCATCATGAAATTCACAGCTTCCAGCAGCTCAAGAGGAGCTCATAAGGAGGCAAGAGTGACTCCTCTCCACCTCTGCAGATCCCACCCAACACTTACTCCACATCCCTCAGAAGAAGGGCTGTTCCGCACACGGGATGAGACAACCATCTCCTTCACAGCCTTCGGGCACTACTGCCAAAGCTGACAGCTGAGGTTTTGGTGAGAAATACAGCTGTGGCCCAAATGCTTCATAGAAATAGCTGAAATAGATATTAAACATATTTTTGCTTTTTCTTTTACTTTTTTTTGTAGATTAATTTCTTCAGTACAAACAACCAGCTGAAAAATTCGAAGAATGTGCGAGAACATAAGTGGGAAGCAAATGAGTGAGCAGGGTGGTATTACCATGCCTCAAAGTGAGTGTTATCTCTGCAGTATGAAAGAAGTTAAAAATGATACCTGTCAACTACAGAACGTTTGCTGTTTGAAGAAATAAGTGATTAAATAGCTTCATGAAATGCCAGAAGAGATGAGTAATTATTCAGTGAGGCACCTAGACCTGATTAATTGCAGCTTGGGAAGAGAAATCTTGATAGGGATATTTCTGTAGGGTGGCAGCACTGAAGGAAAGCCTTCATGTTCTAGTAACCAACAGAATAATAACAATATCAATAAGAAAACCCATCACAGTAAGAATCACAAAAATATAAAGCAAGTAAACGCCCCCAAACCTCACATGACGGGAAGCATTACTTCATGAAGAAGGATCCAAGAACTGTTTATCAGTGTCTGTCTTTCTGCTCTAAGCCAGAACATCCAGCTCATATATTTTAGGGTAATTTTGAGGTACACCAAAATATTTTTTAGTAGAATACTGAGTATTACTCTTGCCCTTAAAATAGTGTAAGAAAATATATAAATAACTATGCAGAGTCTGTTACAAAAAGCTTAAATACAGAAACTGTGAAGGGAAGAACCTCATGTGACATCAAGGAGATATGAAGAATACAATTTCCTAGAGATTTTAGAAGAAAATTATTTTTATTCCTCACTCCCTCCGTCATCTCCTTTCCATAAGCTATAAGATGATGCTAAAAAAAGTGATTTTTTTCTGTTAGGGGGAAATCTATTGTTCATAGCAATCTCTCTCTCTGGAGGTATAAAGATTATTTGGAGAAAATTACACTAATCTCAATTGCACTGACTGACAATTGCAGTCAGAGAAGCCCTATGCCACCGAGCATTTTATCAAAGAAAATACCATACACTTCAAGAACAGAAGATTATCAGACTCCTGTACTCAAAATTAAGCATGCAGTTTCCACAAGCTTTTTGGTCTTATACAAGCAATATCAAAATATGCCATGACAATTTCCTTAAGAATAACCCCAACAGCCTTTTGCTTCTAATGAAAATAAATACTAAATTCAAGCAACATCCCAATTTACTGTCAATTTAATTTTTCAGCTGTACCAAATCACACAGCATGAATATCTTAAAGGTAATGCAGTTTTAACACCTTTACTTGCAGAGACAGAAAATTTGCTTTTGCTCATCCAAAATCCTTCCCTATGCTCAGTCTGAAGACAAAATTCATCTTTTCACTTCTCCAAGCCTAGGTGCAGGTGACTAACAAGCAGCACATTTCAATGCAATGCCCTCAGAATTGCTTGGATTTGACCCCACATGGATGCCATGCCCTGCCTTAGCAGGATAGTTTTAAACTCTTTAGTTTTAGACTCTCCCTCCTGGGTGAGCACTGGCAAGGCCAGGTCCTGGGATCCCATCCTGCAGTTGTGTTCCCATGACGGGCTCCTCTTGTGCTTTCAGGACCTGAGGTGGAGCTGGTCACCACCACCACCCCATGGAAAACTACCAAACCCAACTCAGAAAGTTTTCACATACCTCTAAAAAATAGGCAAGGTCCTCCAGCACTGCTGTTTCTGGAAGGAGGGAGGACTTTCAGCAGGGAACCAAACCAGGAAATATTGCCTGCAGGAGAGAGGGAAGAGCAACACCAGCAGAACCAGCCCCCAAGCAGCTAATGAGGACAACACCCAGCTGATGCTCTCCACCACCTGCTGATTGGGTATTTATTGCCTTGCTGTCTTACTCAGACTGGTGTAATTCCCTCATCCCAGCACTGCTCTGGGATGCTTTCACTCTTCTTTCTCTTTGGGAGAAAATCCTCAAAGTCTTACCCTAACACATGGGGAAAAAAGTCCCTCTGAAAACCCAGCGAAATCCTCCTCTCTAAATGAAAGACAAAAGTAAGTCCTTATCAGAAGAACAATCTTACCATTCCTGCAGTCACACTGATTGGTCTATCTACATGTTATGCATGATTTTCTGTCCTTCCTACTCCAGGTTTTCATTCTTTGTAAGGATAATAATTTGTAGTTACTCTGTATTTGCAAAATTTTTGGTGTACATGGGCTTTGTTCCTATTCGGTCCTTGATTCCATCATTATAATAGTAAAAGTTGAACATTCAGAAATAATATAAAAATAACTATTAGACAGAAGACTGATTATCAGGAAACAAACAAAAAACATAGTTGTCTTAAGGTCTATGCTGTTTAAAAAACTTTCTTCCCTAGCAGTCGAACTATGAAAATTAGACCTTGCAGTTCAGTTTTAGGTGTGAGAATTGTCAATGTTGAGAGCAGTCTGGCAGATAACTTAGAATGCAACACACCTGTGTTTGCAAGAACAAGTTAAGTAAGCCTAGTTTTCTTCCTTTGGTCTAAGAAAATTTTTTACTGCTTAGAGATCTGTAAAGAAATTCAACTATTACAGTTGAACTTTCTCCATCTTTTCTTCTAGTTGAAAGCCTAGCCATTGGTCCACATAAAGATTTTTGCAGAAAATATTTGACCTCCTTAGACACTGTTAGAATTCTTCTCGGGAGCAAAAATGCTAATGGTTAAAACCACACAACAACAGACTGTAACTGCTTTTCCAAGCCGTTCTCTTTTACAACAATTAATAACATCATTTTCCTAACATTATCCCTCTCATATTTATAGTAATCTTTTTATTTTCATTTGTTTTTTTTCTTCAAAGATTTTCTTATTCAAAATGTCTTTTATATTTGTTTGCCATTTCAAAATAATACTTATGGGAATGCACCACATTTTGAAGTTCTCATTCCAAGACAATTCACAATGAAGGTCTCCTTGTGGTTTTATGCCCAGTTTTGGCTACTTTTTCTGCCTTTCTATGCCTATGCAGGTAGGTGGATTTTTGTCTTCAGCCAATTCTGCCTAGTGACAGTATGAGATGGACTCATAGCTCTGTCAGTAAATTTGACATTGAAAAAGAGACAAGGTCAAATTTTTTTTCACCAGTCACTCATATTTTCACTAGATTAAAGAAACTTCTTTTTTATAGGAATTATTAGGACAATTTTAGGAAGAAATCAAAGATCTTCAAAGCTATTGTACTGTGCTGTGAGAAGTATCTTCAAGCACTAAGTAACAGCTTTGCAGAATAGTACAGACAGTTTAATTGCTGGTTATAGGATCTGAATTTGTTTGGTTCTCGCCAACAGCCACTTCCAGCTGAGCAGTCCAACAGAGATTTGCTAGTGCTAACCAGTCAGTATGTTTTTAATATGAAGATTTGAGTAACACACTGAACAGCTCCAGATAGCTCAGGCAGTGTCCTGCTTGAGGTGCAATACTGCACAGCTTCCTTTTCTCAACCAAGAACATGAACAAGCATTAACAGTGACTAATAACATCATACAACACTTCACATTCAAGCGATGGCTGATTGACTCAGCCAGCAAGAGCTGTTTGTCTTTGTTATCCCGGGCTGCTGCCTGGCCACGTTGCTCTCCTGAAGTGTTGGTGCTGTGTAGGCAGGTGCTAACAAACAGGAATCTATTGCAATTTCCTTTGAGTAAACTGAAAATGATTAAATGAATACAATAAAAATGAGAAATGTAAGTGTTACTGGAACAGCTATATTTAGCAATGAATCCACCCTTGATTACCAGTTATTTGCTAGTGCTCGCTGGCTGAAGACGGTGAGCTGTCTCTACTTTGTGTTTCTAGAAAAATCTCTGCTCTGGTGAGGATTCTCAATGGTACAAAATAATTATATTAAGGCACCCTCTTAATCAGTTGTAATTCTGGTATCAAGTACAGTTCAGAAATCTATCAGACCCAAGAAGTCTGTCTTCTAATCAGAAGTTCTGGTGAAAGCACTCTGGCTCATTTAGTCCTGTATGATTATTTTTGAGTAAAGAAAATGTCTTTGCAGTCAGGAAACTCTTGCAAGCGCAGACACAGCCTAGGTGTGAGCACGTACTCCAAAGCTGTGCTTGAAATACTAGAACCACAGAGAGTCTGTGCTGCTTCTGTTGCCAGAATCTCTAGAGAAATATCTTGCTGTTACTGGTATTGCTCTAAACCACTTTGAGAGTGCTTTGTTAAAAAGACAGAAGTTCACATTCCCCTTTGGGAGACTGTGGCCAAAGCCATCTCCATTTTCATGTTTTTCAGCACTCCATGAGGTAGAAAATAATTCATTATTTAAAATTCTTTTTAAAGTAAGGTTTGGGGGTTTTTTTCCCTCAATGATTTTCTGAAGGGTAAAATGTTCCCTAGAAGAAATATCATCAATGTTCTCTTTGCAATACTAATCTGGTCCTTTTGAGTCATTTTATTTCCTTTTCTTACAAATTAAATTTATTTTCAGAGACAGAACTCTTCAAAGATATTCCCAGAAGATCTCTGGTTAGATTATACCACTACTTCAAACGATAATGAATCTGTTTCTGAAAAACAAATGTTTGTCTCTTCTAAATTGTGCCTTGAGTTCCCTTGAGCTTTACAATTCAGTGAGCATTAATGTTACATAGCACAAATAATGGGACTTTTTCTGAGAAGACAGGATGCAGCTGCTGATGCTTAATTAAAACTTATAAGATTTGTTGTGTTGCTTTGATCTGTTGCTTTTTTTGTTTCTCCACCTTTTGAGCAAAGGTTCTGTCAAAGCCTAAACGTATGCTGCCTGTTTGTCTCAGTGAATGTCATGCATACAACCTGTCTCTGAAGCTTTTGAAAGAAAAGGACAATTCCTTTCAAGGTGAAAACATTGACACATTTAACTGTGTTTACATTACATTTTTAGATCCATGTGAACAATATACACAGCTTATATATTCAGATGTTTTCAAGCAGATGACAGTGACATAGTTTGTACACACAAGTAAATATACCTGGAAGAGTTCAAAAAACGTGGATGTGGCACTTGAAGACATGGTTTGGTGGTGAACTCAGTTGTGGTGCTAGGTTGATGGTTGGACTTGATAATCTTAGGGGTCTTCTCCAACTTTAATGATTCCGTATGTGCCAAAAGCCACAGAACAGGTACATATACCTCATTTTAATGAACACCATTTATACAGGCAGCCTATACCACACTATATACAATATGCAGCACCCTACAGAGCACTGATACAGACATTGGGCAACACAAGAATTAGTCAGAGGCAGCATAAGATGCTGCTGGAATGGGTCAGAGTCCATACTGCTGCATGATCTGTAGCAACAACGACATCACTGCTTTCATACCCGCACAGGAAGCAGCACACCTTCTAAAAGGACAAGGACACTGCTTGGCATTATTTGAGGAAAAGAGGCTATGCTGAACCAAATCAAATCAGAAGAAAAGCAGAGAAACCTGCAGTTCTCCCCCTCCTTTCTGTATTTTGCAAAAGACACAGATGTTATATGCATTGGAGCATGGTGCAGAACATCTCAGCTAACAAAGACCAGGGGCAGGGTGACACGTATGAACTAGGGGCAGTCAGAACTAGCTTTACATAGTCTTTACACCGTAATGAAAGCTATTATATAAGCATTTATCTTTCAAGATTTATATGGATTATTGCCACTTAATTTAAATACCAAACAGATTACTTTTCTCCCTGTCACATTAAAAATATTTGGGGTCACACCCAAAGAAGAGGACTGAAGAGTAATAGAGAAAGCTTAACCATACATACAGTGGTGTCAGTGATATGTACTTCTTAAAGCTCTTAGGATAAAAGACAAAGGTCACTTTTCATCCACAGTCATGCCAGTGAAGGTAGGTAGCATCCAGGGTGATGATACCCTGGATGATACACACACTGGATGAGTGCCACTTGTACTTATTTACCAGTGGATAACAAGACTTTTGGTGTTAGGGTCCCAGATCACTATTCTGGATTCTTAAAAGCAGTCCTTTTGTTCTCCTGCAAGAAAAATACAATGTATAAAACCAGAATTTGTGCTGCTTTTGCTGCCATCCAGAAAAGAACGCCATGGCATGCAGTAGGGAGCAGCATGGCCACGCTGCCTTTGCCACCTGGAAAGCCAATCTGGCTGCTGCTGCTGTGCAAGGAGATGGCTGGTCATGGGAGGTGATGGCTATCGCTAGAGTAGCACGTGGGACGAACATAAATGGCTTTCCAGGGTTCAGTTGTCCCTGACCTACTCACAGCCATCTCCTCCCAGGGATGGCAAGATTCAGCACTACCTGTAGTGCTGGCAAACCTTGAAACAACAGCTATGAAATCAGGACAGAAATTAATTGCACCCTTTGCTCCATCTAAGCAGCTACAAGCTTCTAGAAGTTAGAAGGTCATTAGCTATCTTAGCAATAAATAATGCAGAAGACGGAATTTTAAAAGAGGATATAATGTGCCTGAGAGCTGCTACCACGCTCATTACTGACTTCTGCCAAAATTAAGTGTGTGTCTTCATAGATGAAAGTAGTCAAACACCAGATTTGAGATCTTGATTTAAGCTGGCATCATTTTAGTAGGTATTTTCAGTCTGAAAACAGCACAGATATGTTACAAATTGATGCTTGTGACTGGCAGGTTTGGACAGGAGCAGAGGAACTCATCTACTCATCTCTCCATTTGGAGTTATCTTAACCCTGCTATGGAGTCTGACTCTCCTCTTCTGTGTTAGTTGCCATATAACATAGATTTGATTTAACCTCTTTTTCAGAGAAACCTCAAAAAGGTTTGAGAAAAATAAATTTACCAAACATTTCTTTAAGAAGGACATTGTCCTCTACACTCCTCATTCCTCTCTGTCCTTACATCCTGCTCAGAAATCAACTCTTTTGACTTAAAAAGGACAGTCCCTACTTACTGTGTAACCTGTGCCACAGAAAAAGAGCTGTTTGATTTATACTGAACCATTTTAATTAAAAATTGCAAACACTGTTTTAAAGGACATGTCCTCATTCTGCCACACTTTAACTCTGTTTTAAATTCTCTACTTCTCTGCCACATAATTGTCAGCAAATTTCTAACATACCCTTTTTAAATGAAAGGTTTTATTTTTAAAATTATGGCGCAAACTTGACGAGGCGGAAGGTGGCGGTGCAGTGAGGACAGCTGAACTGATGCATTATGAAAGATATTAACATGTATGTAGAAAGATTAATCATTCTGTAGGTCAAGCCTAAATTTAGGATGCTAATTTGCTAGGCAAGGTAAGCATTTTAGTAAATGAAATAATTACAATTTTCTTCTGGGACAGAGAACTAGATGTCCACCTGCAAGGTGTGTATATGACAATTTAATAGTCTGGGCTTTTGATGCGGGGAATTTTTCAGAGTTCAAGCGACAGCTAACATTTACCTAATAGTCTGAGCTGCTATGTCATTTTTCAAAGTTACAGCTAAAAAAAATAAAAGTCCTCAGACACCTAGATTTTATTGAAATAGTATGAAGAGACCTTGAGAATGTAAAGGCAAAAAATAGATTCAAGGAGTTGTGTTACTCAGGAAAAATCTGTCTTTTCTGTTGAATGAGGCAGACGTGCTATCTAGCAAACCATTTAGAAGTATTGCTTAGGGACTGCTTGTGCTATATGAAAGCTGTTCAACTTCCTCTTTCTGCCAAAACAACTTCATTTTGATATTTTCACAGCCGTGGTACTCGTTATTTCAATTTGTTCCTTATTCCAAACCGCCTTCAGAACAAGGTGGTTACTTTTCAGATACCTGAAGAGACACCTTCACATTCTGAATTTCACCTTGCTTACAGTGAACCGGGAAAAAAACATATCAAAACAAGTGAGCACAAGTGTTTTGGGGGTTGTATTTAAAAGAACAGAAAGCCATAAGCTCCTTTATGAGACAGCTCAACCTTTTACATCGAAGCTCAGTCGCATGTAACAAATCTAAGCGCACGTGCCAGGCCCCTCGGGAAGTCTCGTGGTGGTGTGTGTTGCTTGTGTAGGGATGGAAATGCGTGGGCAGATGTTGGCGTTCCCCAGTCAGTTTTTCAAATTTCTGACTGAAGTCAGACAGCCAGACAAACAAGATGCAAACCAGAGGAGCACTCTGAAAGATTCATGATTTTCTAGAGGGCTTGTGGGCCAAGTGCACAATCACACAGGCTACAGATTGTGGTTAAAGAAACAAATCTGCTGCTGGTTTATTTGACTGCACACAGTGAAATGAAACCTTGAACTTTATTTTCAAAGAAATATGCTTTTATCTAAGAAACCTCTGCTTTCATCAGGCTTGCCTCCCAGAAAGAACAAAAGCAATATTTGCTTCATTCTTCCAGGTTAATGGTGGCGAACAGCAACATTTTTCAAGTTTTTACTAACTGTATTCCTATTTTAGCCCTCTTTAGTAAGCTCTTTATCAGATAGAGAGTCAATCATTGCACAAAAGAGCAGAAAAGGACAAGTGGTAGGTAGAAGAATACTCAATACTATTGATAAAATATTCAAAATTGCAATTATTACCTTTCAATTAATAGGATTCACTTACAACCATCCTTAAAAATATATGCTCTGTAACGCATCCTCATAACGAGGAAGGAGAAGCTCTGCTTGTCTCATGACTTTTGGACCTGGAATTACAGAGGATGGTGAAACCACAAACCAGGCTTGCAGTAAAAGGCTAAGAGCTGGCATCAGTAAATAACATCACCCCATACCAAAAGTAAGCAGCTGAGCCAGATCTCTTACAGACCAGATCCTCAAGATTTCAGGGCTGTGTATTCCAACGGCCAATGCTGCAATCAGGGTTGAGTTTTCCTGACTATGTAAGCTGCTAGATGAGACTAAGTTTTCTAACTGCACTCGTCTGCTGATACTAACTGAGCATACCTTCAAATGATTTTAGCATTCCATGTGTTAGGGTTTTTTGACAACATACCTTCTATATTGGTGCTGAAGTGGGAGCTGATGGCAGGTGTGTGTGTGTATTAATATTTGGATCCTACCAGGACAGCTTTTGCAGTAAATCTCCAATCCATACCCATATTTTATGCTGTATCTCACCTAGTGAAGCTGTCTCAGAGTGCAAACCTGGCTCTTTCCAGATCCATGCTGAGCTGAAAGATGGGACCAAGGGCTGGTCTGTTGCCCCTTCCATCTCCATGAGCACTCACAGCATGGGTGTTTTGTTCTGCAGATCTGCTCCTCTTGCACTGTCCTACTTGCCCATACAGACTGAGACATCTCTAGAAAAACTGGCACTGTACTCTTGGAAATGATTTTAGTGGCACAGCCACTGTGCAGGTGGGGGAATGGGGCAGAAACACAACTCAGATTTGTTTCATCACTGAGGAAAATGGGAATAATGTGGCTGAAGGGTTCTCCTCCAGGAGATATAACCCCATGCTTATCTCATCTTGCTGCTTTCAGCATGACCCCGATTTCAGTGCTTGCTGCTGCACCATGCCATGAGATGGTACCAAGGTGTGGTTGAGGCTCAGAGGGCATCTCTACACGTTGATGCTGCTCTGTGTTCTGCACCATCCTTACTTCTGTGGATCACGGAGGGCACAATAACTTCCTAGGACCCAGCTTTGAGGTAGCCGGAGAAAAAACCCTTTTTGTCTCCAGTGCCTCCTGAAGTGAACAAAGTAGCAATCATCACAGGGGTCTATTCCAGCTGAAAGAATGCTGTGGAATGTAGCATTCAAAGGGCAAGGTAGAAGTTTCCAGTGGAGAAGGCAGGGAGGAAATCAAGCAGAATGTAAAATGCAGAGAGAAATTAATTCAGCTTTCTGCATGCAGTATACATTGGTAGCAATTGCTACTTGTATATTGAGCTCAGGGCAATATATCACAAAATTCATTTCTCTGACCTTGTGCACATTTCTTTCTCATGAACTAGGTCTTTATATTTGATTCGTAAAAGCACAAGGGAACTGCAGAATATTCAACTGTATAAAAGCAATATGTAGGACAGACTTTCCTTTGCTGTAAGAAGAATGATGAAACATTTGCACAAAGATGAATAAATTATTTTTGTGCAAAACACTGGTCTAATAGTTTGAGAAAAGTATGTGGGAAACATGAATTTTCTTATTCCATGGCTATCACCATTCCATTTGGGCACTTTCTCTAGTTAATAGGACAGTTTTGGGGCTGGTAGTGGTTCTGAAACTTATTCTTATGGAATCTGTGAAGTCTATAAGGAATGTATCTGTGTATGTACAAAGGACTTATGAATCCTGCATATTAGAGGTAAAACCACAGCAGATCCAATGTTTTACTCCAAGCATCAACATTTAATCATAATGCCTTCCTTCCTTCCTGGGGAAATAATCATAACATGAATCTAATTCAAAGCCAGAGGAAATCAGAGCTATTTGTCCAAATATATTACCTTTTGGCTAGGTTGTGTGGCTGCAACCACCTGTTTTGTGGAATTAAAGCATTTGGCAGCTAGGGCAAGTTGGTTCTTAAACTACTACCAGGTCAGGACAAACTGGGACAGTTTTAACACATCCTGTAATATATGGGATAAGTCCCTCTCCACTGGAAGTCCTTTCCCATTTTTTAAAATTATTATTTATTTATACATTGCCAAGGCGACCTTGTGCATCAATGATTATATAGGTAGCCTAGATACCTGCATCATACACTGTAGTTTTTTGAGTGACTGCATGTAGGCAGATGGTTAAGGGCTTTGGAAATTCCACACAGAACACAGTCTCTCCTTAGTCCTTGGCTTTGTTCTTTTTTAATTGAAATCAGAAAACCTATTAAAGCTTGAAATGACTACAACTATTAAATGAAAGGAGCTGCCAAATAGCCAAGTAAGGCTCAAAATGACTTTTGGCATTTTCATGCACAACGAATTAACAAAGGTATCCAGATAGGTATCTAGTATCTTTTTGACATCACAGGCATCTAAATCATTCAAATCCTCATTAAAGTAGCTAATGTGTTAAACCAACATATAGATAAATATTAAAAAAAACCAAACAAAAACCCAACAATCAAGTCACACATCAAAGGGAGAAAGCTGCAAAAAATTTACTTGAAGACAAAAGACTTATAAATCCCTTTGCTATTTTTGATTATTTTTAAGAAGTACATTAAAGAATTTCCCTCTCTTTTCCTAACTTTATCCAAAATAACAATGAAGAAGATGGTGAGTAAAATTGCCATTTTCAAATAAGATGATAGAGGTTAACAGCTGAGTTTAATTAACTATAAAGGTTTAAAAAGCAGCTACAAAAATTGTCAAAAATTGAAGACTTGAGGAAAGAAAACCAAATCTTCAAAGACACACATATGCAAAAATGGCCACAGCATCTAGATTAAACACTATCTTCTAAGAAAGCCTACAAAATTACTAAGAATTCAAAACAAGCAAGATGACACTTCTAGAAGAGAAAGGAAAGAATACTTTTGGGCTTAGAAGTGCACCAATGTGGCAAACTCTACTAAAAATCCATACAAGGGGCTAACTCCGAACTGTTTCTTTGGCTAAGGTCTTGGAGCAGTTGAGTGCTTTGCTGACACATTGCCCACTGTAACACACAGGGCCAGATGCAAGACAGGTTAGGCTTAGCAACAATAGTTCAACCTTTCAACTCCAGGGCAGGGAATGCTGGTGGCTTTAGTGACCATCCACAATTTGTTCCTTGTATAGAATGCCTTGAGTTACCTCAAAGATCATCCAGTTACAACTCCCTGCCGTGGGCAAGGACGCCTTCCACAAGACCAGGTTGCTCAAAGTCCCATCCAACCTGGCCTGGAACATTTCCAGGGATGGGAGCATTCACCACTTCTCTGGACAAGCTGTTCCACTGCCTTCAGAACTTTTTTGTTATACACAATCTAGACCTACCTTTTTTTCAGTTTACTGAATTTGACTACTCCTTCATATCTAGAAATACAGCAACGCAGAAAAGACACGTGTAAGCTCACACATGGAGAATATATTTCTTTAAAAAGCTCAGGATATAGCTTAAGGAGCTCTGAAGCTACCTGAAGTCATGTCAAGAGGTGTGGCTGAACTGCTGGAACTAGGCTGCCACCTACACCCAGCTGGGAAGTCTCTACCCAGCTTAGATACCTATGTGTGTTAAACTTCGCACAGCTCGGTTCTTATAATGTCAGTTTTCCCTTACCCTGCCAGGTCACATGAGAGGACTTGTCTGGGAACTTTCTTTCTACTCTTACTTGACCTTGTTTTTTTGCTTCATCTCAACCAGAAATTCCAATGGGAAAGGCTTTATGGCAAAGGTGGTATTACACAGCGGAACCTGGAGGGAGAATAGAGCACTCAAAGAAAGTAGGATTGAATTATGAAACGTTGCCATTTACTGGCAGAGGGGGAAGTTTGCCCTATAGCTTCACAGAAACTAGAAAGTTCAGATGATCCAGAAATAAGTGGCAGACAAAAATTTAAAACATAATCAGTTCCAACACCCATGGGGAAATGACCTCTTCTGTACTTTACAGAGTCTCCACATTAAACAGATGAAATGCAGTGCAGAGTTTCCAAAATGTGTGCTTTTATTCTTTTCTTTTCCATTTTTTTTCCTAAACAGGCTTCTTCAAATAGCTTGTTTTCAATATATTCTTAAAAGGACACCACTGTGTGTTTGTCTGAAAAGGTGGAGGGTGTGTTTTTGTGCGAGCCACACAACAATGGCAAGAGTCATGCAAAATTCAGTTCTTCAAGAGAAGTTTGCTCCAGCCTTTAATGTGGCTTCTTTTAGGATATGCTCTGAGAAGCACATACAATTATCTGGTAGCAAAAGAATAATAGATGTGTAATAATTATGTGGAGGAAAACTATAATGTTCAAGAAAACTATGTATTTTGATTTCTTGTTTTAAATGCATTTGAAGCATTTTCAGAATAATAGACTAAGATAAGCAGGCAATTCTCATGCTTTCCCTTTATGCTGTATTCAAAATGAAGTTTCCTTTGCTTCTGTCAGGGCAAACTCCATTTGGCACAATGGTGCTGATTTTTGTTGCTTCGAACTGGTTTAGGTCACCAGTAATGATATGCGTTTTGAGCCCTACAAGTGTCTGGAACAAAGATCAACCTGTAAATCCCAGTCAAAGCTATACTCATATTTTCCCTAAGCACAGGCCTGAGCTAGCTTTAGTTACATTTACTTCGCTATTGGTTTTCATTTATTTATTCCTTTTTCTTTGGAAGCATTGCTTCTTAAGGAGCTTAATATCTTTCCACTATACTTCTCCATGAGCTACATGGACAGAAATCCAATGCAAAACCAGTACAGCGGCTCTCCAATTTAGTCATGTAATTTACAGACAACTTTTCATTTACTCTACATCTGTTGCTAATGATTCATAGATTTGAACAGTATTAGTAACTTTCTGACACCTCATGTTCAACTTCTCTCTTCCAGCTTGTCTTAGACTTGTCATAGAACATGATGATGTTCCAAGGAAAGGACATTTTGTGCTTTATCAGTTTTCATCACTTGAATTTTAGTACAACAATGGAAAACACACCGTGACATGTCTTCCTTATGAAGGCTGTTGTGCTGATATATTGAAGACCTTCTTCCCTTTACTGATGCTAAAGACCAAAAGCCTTAATTATTCCATCATTAGTTAACTAGACAGAGCAGGAATCATCCTACCATGCTTTTATTTTATTCTATTTTACTTCTAGCTCTAAAGGTTTTGCTGGCATTTCCAAAGCATAATTGGGTTATTTCTTGAAGTCTTTTTATTTGTGATTTTTACATCTGACAAACATACTGTTCCTTGTGCTAATGGTACATTATGAAACACCCTAATTTCTAGGATGTTTGAGGACTTCAAGATGGTGTGGGCTTTTCCATCTGACACAGAAGTAACAATTTTTGTTTAAGAATAAAGCAAATAATTCATTGTTCCCATTCTTTTGCCTCAAACTCACTCTCACCTCCTGAGAGTGAGTCACACAGGTTTCTGTTTTTGAATGAGACCCAGAGCTGGTAATGAGCCACATGCATCAACTGTATTTACATTTTTCTTTCAGAGCAGTTGCTGGCTTACCTAAAAATACAAAACATAAGCTTCATGTGGAAAAAATTTCTCAATGAGATTTTCCCATTTTCTCATTCATAAATTAACAATTTCCTAATTCAGTTAATTATTTAGTGAAGTAGTCAGTAATTCAATCAAGTACAACAGATCATGATTGTTGTGCCAAAGGCGTATGAGCACTTCCACAAGGTGGAAGGAAGAGGGGTAAAATTGCTTCCAGAGAAGTTTGTCAGTCTTGAAGATCAATAATCATCAAAGAAAAAGAAGAGCTGTAGCTGAATGAAACGCCAAGTGAAGAGTTTAATACAAAGGCCTGTATGTCTTGACAGCACATT
Organism: Callaeas wilsoni; assembly: GCA_013398955.1. Classification (NCBI taxonomy): domain Eukaryota; kingdom Metazoa; phylum Chordata; class Aves; order Passeriformes; family Callaeidae; genus Callaeas; species Callaeas wilsoni. Next base: position 42,060 of record VWPU01006883.1, read on the forward strand.
TACTGAGTGTAAATGTGCAAGAGAGCTGAGCCCCCAACAACCTGGATTAGGGACAGACTGGCAGCAGCACAGCGTGGTAGCCCAGACTTGATCTTTGCGCAAGCACATAGAACACAGAATTTCTGCCACTTGTGTCTCAAAAAAGCTTCTGTATCCATGATGGCTGTTTCAGAAATAATATTTTTCTTTACTTATCTCTTAACTTTGCTCGAATGAGGAGTGATTCAGCTGGTTAACTGGGCCATTCAATATGCTTGGGCACAAAGGACTGTATTCAGAGGTCTAGGCCACCCCATGTAGTTCATCATGAATTAATACACTTGCAGCTGATCTGAGAACCAATTCTAAGCAGCAAACTGTCTTCCAGTGAACAGCATTAGCCACTAAAGCCCTCTGGCATGCAGTAAAGAAGTGGGGAATATATAAAAGTCCTAACTGTTCTGCAACAGCATTTTTTATTGGGGGGCTGACTTTTATGGGCCATCACCTGATGACAGAAGAGGATTAGTTCAATGAAATATTATATGCTTTATACTTTTTCATGGAAAAATAATATATTTTCACATCCTCATTTGGGAATATGTACCAACTGCAACAAATAAGGTATGGCACAGTGGAAAGTTCATGTTAGGGGATAATTTAGGGTTGTCAGATATTTTGTATCTTTCCTCACCTTTTCCCACTTTGGAAAAAAGTGGATCTGCTTGCCGACATGGTAAGTTGCAAAAAAAAGTCCGAAAATATCATAGAACTTGTTTTGGTGTTTTGGAAGACTTCAAGGGCATCCACACCATGGGTGTGTGATGGCCAGTGTCCTTAGCTACTTTCTGCCAACAAGTGAAAAGGGGCTTTTTCTGTTAATTAAAATCTCGGCAGCAGCCAAGCCACGTGAATCATGAAGCTTACCCAGTCCTAATCTGAGTAACATAGGGGTATCCTCTCCCTACATATGGAAGGTTAACCATTTTTTAATTACCACTGTACCTGCAGATTGAATACCACATATATTTCCATTTCGTCCTTCAGGATGGGAATGGCGTGGCAGAGCAAAGGATGGACAAGAGAAAAAAAGATCTGAAAATGAATTTCCTCCTGCACCACCACACGGGACACTGAGCTAACAACATGATCATTTTAAAAGTACTGCTTGGACCTTGAATGAGCTTGTTAGTTAAATGTTCTGCTTGGCAATTTTAGCAGAGAAAATATTGGAAAATAATGTGTTTGACTAATCACTACTGTTTACAGTGGAACACAAAAATTTCAGTCTAAAGTGTTCAAACATAAAATTTGTTACAACTCTCATAGTATTAGAAATAAACGAGCTGTGAAAGGTTCTGTAGTTTGTTTCTTTTTTAACTTCTACTTCCAGTTTTATTTTTGCATGGACCTGTTCTTACAGTCAGCTACCCTCAGTCCTTTTGCTGCCATGCTTTGGCAGTCACAAACACCCTTGTTCTCCAGGCACGCTTCCTTTTCTCGTTTAATGAATTGTAGCATTTTCTCGTGTATGAGGTGTCTAAGTGATGTGCAACGTGTGTGTATGTACACTGTTCTTACGGTTCCAGACTCCTCACTTCTTCTAAAATTCATCAAAGGGCCATTAAGCAGCTCTTGGGCTTTGGCGATTAAGCCAGCAAGGGAAAAAGGCAAACACTGATGTTTAATTTATTGCCACTGTTATAAATTCTCATGTGGAATGTGAAGAACTATATTACTCCACTGAGTTTTACACATGCACATTATACTTAAGAGAAACTGTCTACAAACCAATTACATTATCTTTATAGCCCAAATTTATATGTATCTTTTATGCAAGATACACAAGGACTCGAGATTTTAATCGGATTTACATAGCACATGGTTAAAACCTTTTTCTACCACTTGTTTTATAAAAAAAGATATGCTGGTAAGTGCATGAATTAGTAGGAAAGGTTTATAAAATTGACTTCAAAAAAATATAATCACCAGATATAGTTTTTTCCTTAATGTTTACTACATCTTTTTCAAAAATTTGGATACACATCATGAAGCTTTTCTACACAAACTGCAGTTTTATTCTTTTAAAATCTCTGGTTCATTGTTTTTTCTGAAGATGCTTTCAACTGCAAGTTCACCCGTGGTTAGAGCTGTCAGAAAAATAAACTAATAAAGTAATTCAAGAAAGACTTATGATAAAAAAAAATCAAGAACTGGTAACATTGATATCTCAGCAACGTATCTATTCAAAATACAAGTGATAAATGTTGGAATAGGATTTTAAAGAAGTCTCTATGGATATACGTAGTGCAGTAAGGATGACTAAAGCTGTCCATGTTTCATCTACAGATTTAAAACTGCCAGCCCACCTCCCACCCCAGACAAAAGAGTATACGGAACCAAAACAGGCGTATAGTGGTTTTGCCCATGACAAACCCAAACAGCATCTGGGAGTCAGCCCAGGGTCTTTCTGAGAGAGAGGCTTCAAAGAGACTGTTATACTTAGTAGGTGTCAACAGAACTACATTCCATAAATTCCATTTGATTTTCTTTGGAGGCTATTTACACTTTCAACCTTTTGTGATAATGAGGGTATTAGAATATCTCCTACTCGTTCTGATATGAGAAATGGGAATAATAGCCCCTATTCACCTTCTGCCTGGCTTTAATGATATTATATACTTCCAGTATACTTTCTTCTAGCTGCCTCTTTTTTAGGCTGGAGTGTTCTCTTGTATTTCTATTTCTGGTTTTGACTCTGATTAGTCTCTTCTTGTGTGGAAGTTGTTCCATACTTCTACCATTTTTTAAGACCAAGGGACTGTAGAATCTTAGGGTTTGGAAGATCACTGATTTAGGGTTAAAAAACGTTTAGTCCCAGCCATCGCTGCCACGGGCAGGGACATCTCCCACTAGACCAGGTTGCTCAAGGCCTTATCCAAACTGGCCTTGAGCACTGCCAGGGTTGGGTCATCCACAACATCCTGTTCCAGTGTCTCACCATCATCAGAGTAAAGAATTTCTTAATATCTAGCCTAAATTTCCCCTCTTTCAATTTGTGCCCATTCACTACAGTTCCTGATGAAGATTCCAGCTTCCCTGCAGGCCCCCTTCAGATACTGGAAGGCTGCTGTGAGCTCTCCACGCAGCCTTCTCTTCTCCAGGCTGAACCGCCCCAACTTTCTCAGCCTTTGTAGGGAAGGTGCTCCAGACCTCTTATCAACTTCATGGCCATCCTTTGGACTTACTTTAAATTGCATGTCCTTCTTACATTGTGGCACCAGAACATAAGACTGCTCCTATCTGCCAATAGAAGGCTTGATCCAAACCACCCTCCTATAATCTCGTAAGGGTTGCACACATGTGCACACTGTTTCTTTTAAATTTCATTCTTTTAATTGCTTCAAACATTTAGTTTACCTTTTGTAGCACTGATGATATTTCTGAAGAACAAACACCAAGATCACAGTGACTCCAGGATCTTTCCCTGACAGGTAAGGGCTAATACAGAGCTGATTACCGGGTCTATTTATTTTAACTCAAGTGTGCTAATTTGCATTTATCAATATTGAAACCTGCCTACTATCCTACGGCGTCAGGAGAGCCTACTGCAGTTCCTCAGGCAGCTTTGTTTTGGCTGTCCTGATTATCCCCGTGGCAATTGCAGGCAGTGGCACCCTGTGATCACCTGCTCTCAGTGCCCATGTGCTGGCTGTGCCCAGTGGCACCAGTCCTGAAATCTCTCAGAAAGCTCCCTCCCCATCCTGCTCTCCCCTGTCAGAGCGGACTGCTCAGCTCAGCTCCTGCTCCCTGCCTTTTTAAAGACATGCTCTTCCCTAAATCCTTATCAAACTGCGATTGGGTCCGAAAAACACTGCACTAGAAATATCTTCTTGTCCGCTAGAGGGAAGTACCTCCATAATTGGGATTTGATGAGTGACCATACGGACCAAGGAAAATAGTGTTCTGTGTTTCTAAATTGCAATACAATGCTTGTTTTGAACTTTAATAGGAATAATTTAATGCAAAAACTAAAATCTACTTTTAGTGAAGACACTGACACATTAGGTACTAAATAACCTTTTCAATTGAATTGTGTTGGGCTTGCTTTAATGCAGACTTTGTTCAATAAAAGCTATCTTATGACTTAATAGTTTCACAGGAAATTACTGAAGAAGAACAATTAAAGAAAATGAAAGTTAGAATTGTATTTCTAGCAAAATCTGTGTGGAATTCAACTCTCATAAAATAGAAATACCATTAACCTTTAATGAAATGACATTAAATTACTTTAAAATAGTTGTCACTCTAAAACTGAGTCATAAAGAGAAGTCACCTGAACAACGTTCTGTTTATCTCTGCAGTGACATGTAAACCATCCTTTTTTCAATCTCCTGCTGTTTATATGGCACCGTCAAAGAAACACTGGTTAAGGTAGAGGTGCAGATCTACCAAAACATTTAAACTTATCAGTTGTTTCATAAGAAGAGAGCATGCTAGACACTTGGTTTGCCACAACCTGAATAGTTTATTTCCCACAAAGTTTGGAAATTTATGTATGAGAGGACTAGGTTTTATACAGACACAGTATGACTCCATTACATTCTGATTTAATTTTTTTCTTACTCAGCTCTGATAGACCCCCTACCATTTTTAGAACATTTTAGAAAGGCCTCCACAAAAGCAGTACTGCAATACCTTCAAAGACTGATCACTAAAATTCTCCAACCAACTTAGCAGCTTATAAGATTTCCAATATAAACCTTTGTGCAGTATTCTACTGAAATTGAAAGAGGTTTGAGCTCCTACTTCGCTGTAACTCTCTTCTATCACTATTTTGCACTTTCATGAACAAATAATAGTCTAAGAGAAATTTAGTGGAAAATCGTGTAACAGTGATGTAAAGTCACTGTCTGTGGTTAGGCAATAGTGCAGATATCTGACCCAAATTCCTTAACATTGTCATTTAAATGCCTCCTGAGTGAAGAGATCCTCTTTTCATTTTATCATAAATTTTCTGTTCTATTATAAAGGGAAAACAGGAAAAAAAAAGAAAAAAAAAACCAGAAACAAGTGACAAGATGCCATGACAGTGACTTTTGTTCTTGTCTGCCAGAGTTCTGCAGTCAGTTTCACACAGAATCAGCCCACCAAAATTCTCACGGCTTCAGTACTCTGGATTTCACTTGAATCCTTCATTCTTTTCAGCAAATCTTCTTATTATTTGCTCCTATCAGTTAAAACACTTTAATATATTGCCAGGAAAGGACAACTTCTGTTATCTCGAATAATTTGTGGTTTAGAATGATGCTACATGGAAATTTTCAGTAAAAAATAACAACAATAACTACAACACCAATGAAAACAACAACAATAATAATAATAATGGCTTCAAGACTGCCCTAAAAATTCTGACTTCAGGTGTCTTGAGGAGAAAGCAGGGCTGCCCTGTGCTGCATTATCTTTTCCTTCCCCTGTGATTGCCTCCTGCTGTAGGAGAACTGGAGGTGAGAGGCAGCTGCAGACAGTGCTGCATCCTTGTCCCCTGTAAACCAGAGCCTCCTTGATGCTCCCCAAGCTGCCCTAGGAGCTGCTCTGGTCAGGGCAGCTCCGGGAAGGACTTTCCCTGCCCAAACACACCCCGCCAAGGGAATACCTCCTTCCTACACACGCAGCCACCGTCCAGAGACGTTCTGGAGGAAGGGTGGGCGGCAGAGGCTGTGCACCCCGACTCCCTCGCTCGTCTGGGGGATCGGGGTCCCCTGTGTGCAAGCAGGAATACCAGGGCCTTGGCCAGTGCATTCTCAGCAGACCACAAAAAGATAAACCTGCAGCATCAAGGTTTTTACAGATCAATTCCTTGAACTACATGGTAGAAATGATTTTTAAAAAGCAAAACATTGTGCTTGTGGAGGTTTTTTTAAGCTTAACACAAAGTGACAGTTGACTAAACAGTTTTACATAAAATTTCCATTTCCATTTGAAAAGCTTACATTTGCAATAAACATCCCTTTCTGGCTCTGTTCCCAAACTCAAGCTTTGCTCTGGAAAAACCCTCAAACACTGAAATAAACATTATTTCTAAACTGACTCCGCCACCTCACTTTCTCCTTCACAGCTCCATCTCTTAGATAACATTAAGAGCTTCAACTTTACAAGGTGTTTTCCACTTCACACCAACATGCTGTGAAACAAATCACTCGTCTGCAGAGTGAACTCTGCTTTATGAGGGTTTTGCTTTAGGTTCTGTTCTGAGCACAAACTGAAAAAGAAGATGCTCACTTACCACAGAAGAGTCGCTGCTGAGTTTTGAGCAGCAGAACTGTGAATGAGTGGTGCACAGAAGAGAGCATTTAAATGACATAGCTTTCCACTGAAAAGTGGAGAATTTTGACCCAGCTTACTGAAGTCTAAAACCTATAATTAACGGCAACTAGGCTGCGTAAGGCTAATGGATTGCCTATGTACCCAGCCTATCATTTTATTTAAAATATAATGGAAGCAAAACGCTCTCTCTGCAATCAGCAGGTTGTGGCAGCAGAGCAGAAATGAACACAGAGAATAGGTGGGTGTTCTTTCACTGGGTATCAAAACCTTGTTGAAGGAAACACATTTCTTTTGTAAGACTACAATGGAGATGTGAAAAGAACAAGGAAGGATTTCGAAAATAGAATGCATGAACAAAGTTTCACACTGAATAGGTCAGAAAGGGGTCCCTGCTGTCTGAAGACACACAGAGCTATGCCTGGCTTTTTTTTTTTTTTGCTGCATGCTGCTTTCAGACATATACACAGGCTACCTGGTGGAGAGTGGGGTGGGTGATGTGTTAGACCACTCAGGGCTGGCTTAGCCCCTAACCCTCAGCTGTCTTTGACAAGCATCCTCCTACACAGTAACTGAAAGGTAAAATTTCCAGGAGTTACCACTAATTTGGTGCACTTCAAGGGCTTTTGTGGCTACATCTGGAAAGCCTAAGTGGCAAAGGGATATGTCTGAGAATTTGGTTCGCTATTTTCCAGGGGAGCCTTCCCATTCCTGCATAGTTTGGAACAGCGTGATACCAAACAAATCTGACTTCTCTCTTTGTTTTAGCAACATTACGCTTCACAATCTTTATAAATTCTGGTTTCTGCACCTATTGTAGCCATAGTAAAACCATACCCATAGTAATATCATTAGCAATCTATTCCACATAGATATTTAGCAATAAAGACAAATAATATTCAAAATAAATCACTAAATCCAAAGAGTTAAGTTCAACTGCTAGAGGTGACAGATTTTTTTTAAAGGTCCATTATTGGCAAACCTGTTCCTTGACCTTTAAAAAAATAAAAGGCAAAGTATTCAGTTTATCTCAGGTGACCAGACATAGACAGAATGGACATCTGCTACCACTGCAGTAATTTAGGTGATGCCTTGTAGAGGCTGACCTGGACCAGAGGCTAGACAGAGAGAAAGGATAAAGGGTAGGTATTTGTTAAAAGGCCTTTGCAAGGTACACCTTGGGCAGTGCAGGAGTCTCACAGAGACTACACCCAAGATGGACACAGTCACACGATTTTCGGACAGATAGAAGTTTTGTCCTTTTGCATATCAGAGGTTAATTGTCCAATTACAGCTTCAGGCAGTGGAGTCTCCTTCTCCCAGTTTGCTCACCCTCAACTTACTTCTGTTTACATTTCTCGGGGCCTGAAACAGTGAGGTGTCCTTGATTCTCAGGCCTAGAGAGGAATTGTTGTGTCTGATAAAAATGGGAAAGCAGTTGCCAACACCCTATATGGAGCTCAGCCTTATACACTAAAGAATTGCTGGATTACAAATATATGAAAATATAAAAGCCAAAATCCTAAGGCATCACAGGCTACAACATTATTTCCATTATAACTGTATTTCCCTGTTATTTTTCAGGCATTCATAAGTTCCTGAAATATTAATAAGTGCTGAGATTTGTTATGCACCTAGGGCTTGGTTTTGTGATGTATGTAGCTCTGTGGCCCCAAGCTGGCACTAGAGCTCATATTCACATGCTCTTCTAGAATGAAATCAAAACAGCAGAAAAGAAGGCTGGAAGGCACCTTGAGGGTTCATTGAGCATCCCCTGGCATTCCCACTCCGTGGACGGATAACCATACATTTTTCTAATTTATTCTTAGCAACCTCCAATGACAGAGGAGGGTGCCCACATTCTCCTTCTCAAACCTCTTTGAGCTCATTACTGGGACTTCTGCTGAAGCTGAGCCTTACGCTGCCAACACATTTGGGGATATTTTCCAGTCTTACATATCTTGGATGGAGAGAATAGCTAGTTGATGCTTGGATAGGACTTAATAGCAGCCTTTGAATACCTACGGGGAACTTATAGAATAGATGGAGCCAGGCTCTTCACTGAGGTGCTTGGCAGGAGGCAACGGTCATAAATTAAAGAGAGACAGGGACAGGGAAAGTTCTGGCTAAAAAGAAGGAGAATATTTTCACTATGAGGATCATTATGGACTGGATGAGACTTTCCCTCCTTGAAGGCCTTTGGGATCTGACTGTTCAAAATCCTGAGCAACTTAGTCTGAATTCATTGCCCCTGCTTTGAGGGAGAGGTTGGATTAGAAACCCCTTGAGGGCCTTCTTAACCTGAATTATTCTGTAACTCTAATTCTATTTCTCTTTACAGAAGACCCTTGCAATGAAACTGCTTTTGCTTTTATCTAGTTTAAAAATGTATTCAGCCTCTCTTCGGGAGATGTGTTCTTCATTAACCTGGCTGTTATTTCTCCCCTCTGGTCTGTCTCTGCATTTGTCCCATCTCTCCTAAAGGACTCTGATCCTCTGGTTTTATATGATGAGAACACTTCTCCAAACTGAGGCCAGAGATATTATCAGTGGCAGCACAGAGAGTCTCAATTGCTTCATAAAAGCTGAGCCATCATTTGGGACGGTTACATAAAAGACAACACAGCATGGAACAGTATACGCAGGACAGTGTTTTGAAGCACGTATTCCCTGTAAGAAATCAGTTTGGAACTACTCCATGTGCTCTGTACACATCCTCAGCCATGCAAGACTTTAAATATGAAAACTAGAGTTACCCTGAAATTCAGCTTTGCATGTGTCTCCTCCAGCCTGTGAGATCACTTTTCTCCCTTGGAGTTTTTGTGGTTTTTTCCAGAGTAGTTTTGAATACACCATTTTCCTCCAGAAACCTTCAGGTTGGCACCAACTGTTAATGTTGTGCCCAGAGACACATGAACTCAGAATATGAGTCCAGAACAGAAGTGCATTTGCAGCTTTAAATAATGGGTAATGCTTTGACAGCAGTATTTTTTACTTTTAATTTTTGCAAAATTTTTGCAACCGCATCCTGATAGAACTAAATAATGCCTTATTATAAGTCCTCTTCAAGAAAATACGGAGTAAACTCCATCTTGGTTGTTTATGTGAAACAAAGAGCTCAAACTGTCAATTTTCTTCCTGACTCTATTTCTCTGAAGAGTCAGAAAACCCATAAAACTACATTTGAACAATAATGACCAGAACACTTACAGTATTTACCAAGAACCATCTAAAACTATTTCTGCAGTCTGCATCATGCTTTTCTTCTCATAGCCCTACACAGCCTCAAAGTCCAAAGCAATTCCTTGTAGTCTCTATTTTTTCCTGCTTCCCTGTGCTCTCCCCACAGACATACCCAATTTTGTCACAGTCTGCAAGGCTGTTCTTTTATGCAGGAAGATTTCCCCAGGGTCTATTTCGATGCCCTTGGTGATTTTAGGACATTTAAATGTTTCTGCAGTACCGTGGCTCACTGGTTTCCAGTCTGGAATATCTGCTGACCTTGGCAGAATGGTAGGGAATATAAATAGACAGACAAATGTAATTTTTACCATTTTTCTTGAGCATATTTCTTCCCTCTTTCAAGGAACTAGTATTGTCAAAAGAACAGCTTGATGACATGAAGTTTGCTGGTTAATTTTTTCCTTCCAAATTATGCAAAATATCATCTTTACAATATATGATTGAAAAATGGCTATTTACAAGTGGAGGCCTTGTGAGAGTCTTTATCTTGGCACCCACCCTTTTGATTACTTGTACACAGTTACAAGTCATCAGACCTCAGGCAATTTCATATCATGCTTGGATCTTAATAATTTCATTTATCTATTTTTCCTTATGTTTTTTGAGAGGTGATAAACTGGCAAAATGCATATTTAATCTGTATTTTCTACAAGTAAAACTGCCTCTGAAGCACTGGACATTTATTTTTACAGCTGGTTCTGAATTCAAATACACTAGCTATAAATAATTTCTGAGTGTCATGTAATATTTATGCTGGAAATCTGAAACTCCATGTCATGTTTGGAGAAACGAAACACAGGGAGGAGAGGCTACGTTTTCCCTGAACCAGTGCAGGCCGTAGGGTCTGACACGGTGCTACCAGTGTCCCTACAAGAACCCAAGAGCAGCAGTTGTTGCCCTGCCATGGTGGAGGAATCTGAAATTCCCCCCTTGACCTGCATAATTAATGGGCTGTAATATCTTCTCAGCCAACACCCTCCTCCCTGCGCTTTGTAAGACCACTTTATGTAAGAAATAAAGTGCTTTTTCTAGGATCTATCCCAGCGTTTGCCTCCACTTGACAGAGTGCAGAACATGGGCTGACTTTGACGTGTTGCTCTTTTGCCTGATTGTTTTTTGGAAGGAATGGTCAGGCATGCATTTATTACATTGACTTGTTCAGCTATAACCATGCTCTCATTACACCTCTGTGGGTTATGTTTAACTGTCCATCTTTCAGGTGAGAGTTGCCTTACCTGACTTTAGGAATCGCCAATTTGGACAGCTATGGCTGAGCTGCATTCCCCGTATAGCCAACAGAAAGAAACAGAAACAAAATGGATAACAAATCTGTAGATGACAAAGCCTGGAAGGAAAAACATGATTGTTTTCAATTACAGTTTTGAAGACCTGGGATGAATTTAAGTGCAAGCTTTTGCACTTAAATGAATTTGACTGGTGGCAAACCAACTAGGTAGGCACAGGCTGCCTATGGGTGACACTGGATCACGAGTTGAACATGAGCCCACATTCAGGTCAAGGGATCAAGTTGTCAATGAAAAGGCCTGGCAATAATAACCAAGGGGATCCTTCCCACCCCTGTGTCCTGTTCCAGGAAAAGCAATGCCCCTTGCAGTCAAGGGTAGAGTGGGCAGTAAACATCCCAAAGATGATGAGAAAACACAACCCAAGAAAGCAGTAGGATTATTTCTTCTAAAGAAAAGACTGAGGTCTTTTCAGAGTCTCCAGTCTTCAGACATCCTAACACACTTCAAAATGGAATGGAGTGGCCTATTGTCCTTAGATGTACCAGGGAGGACAAGAAAGTGCTCCCTTGAGGTGAATGAAGAGCTAGCTGAACTTTCAAAAGTCTTCTTCATACTAAGAATGGAATACTTCATACTGGAATGGATTATTTGAAATTATCTCCATCACAGGAAGTCTTTAAGAGACAGTCAGGAATGTTGTGGGAGAGCAGCAGACTCCGTAACTTGCCAAACTCTTTTTCAGCTTTGTTTTCCTACAGTTTTGTGCGTAAGCAGCTGATGCAGAAGGAAATAAGTGCTTGTGTGGCATACCACAAACAGTAGGTGATCCAAGCACCAACTGGTTTGAAGTTTCATGGACCTCAGGTTTATCCAGACAGCTAGAACATCCCACAGCACTAAAAACATGAGCAGAAGGCTATGTTAAATTAAGCAAAGATTTCAGGTGCTCTTATTGCATTATTCTAAAAAGCAGCTTAAATGTCAAAATTAGGCTCCCATGAACAGAATGTTATACAATAACCATTCCTCATAACTCAGAAACACAAAGCTCCTTGCATCATTAAAACTTGCAGTCAGGTCATTTTAGAGAAGACTGTGGTCAGAAACCCTAAATGCTTTTATTGAGAGAAAAGAGTACAGCAGTAAAAATGGCTATTTTGATTCAGCGCTATAAAACTGCCCCAGACAAACACTTAGGAGCAAATAATATTGCTTATGTCATGAAGTCAGAACAGAAGAAGCAGCAAAGAAAACACGATATATCACTTTAAATAAGACAGGGAGCATTTCTATTCTCTCCTGCCCCTACCTTTTTTATCCACAGCCTCCATTATAGTCACACTTTGCCCAAGCCTGATTACCTTGGAAGACTAACAGTACTGCTAAAGCAGGTCGACCTCAACTGAAAAACTAGGAGGGAGGAATACAGCATAATGAAAGACAAGCTAAAAAAATTAATGTCTTTGAAAAGGTGCAGGATTGGAGTTGAATGTTTAGGGCAACAATAAATAAAATAGCCTCATTAAGGTGAACCACAAACTGAAAAGATGGAGAAGAAAAGTGGTTTAAGAATTCGGCTAATGCAAGGAGAACAGTTACAGAAAGCAAGGACTTTGAAGTGCTGACATGGAAAAGGGAGAGAATCACTAGTCAAATTTTGACAAATGAAAATTATGCTACCTGACAAGGAGGGTGAATAAAAAGATTCAGAGTATGCATCTTTTTGATACAGGCATTTTCTGATGGCAAGATTAGCAGAAGTCCTTCAACAATATTTGGAAGCTATTGGGGCAGCCTGTATTTAACACACTAACCACTTAAGAATGAATGAGTTCCTTTTGTGCAAAAAGGCATTTAGAAATGACAATGCTACAAATTCTGATCTTTCAGAAATTAAATTTTTGAAGTGCACTGTAACATAAAGAAAATTCCTGTAAAAGAAAAGATAATTCTAATTCTGATTAGCAAAGCAAAGACATGAAAGGAAGAGAATAACAAGAGTGGGAATTACAAGCCAGGTCTTAGGTAAGTGTCCAGAAATCATGCAATACCTATGTACAAAAACCCCTATGTAACAGCTATACCTATAAGATAGTAACTTGAAACAATAAAAGACCTAAAACTTCGAAGCTGAACCATATGAGTAGTAGCTCAAGTGAACTCTAAGTCCCTAGCTGGACACCTAGTATTCCTGCATAAGACTTGAGAAACAGGAATTCTCCGAAAGTTAGGGAAACAAAAACCACTGAGCAGGAAACTCCCTGAAGCTAGCCAACAGCCAATATACAGAAGACAGGACTGCATATGAGCTTCTTCCTTCTTCAGAGATTTCATATTCAACCAAACAATCCTTTCCCTGGCAAGAACTTCCAGCAAGCTCTTCGGGAAAAGCGATTGTCATTCCTGTTCAATCTCAGCTGAGGCAGAGCCATAATTCTTTTTTTTTTACAGCTTTAACAATGCAGCACCAAGTGCTACTTTAAGCCAAATCCCAAAGGACTGTTTTAACCTCTGCCTACAGAACCGAATTCCTTCTTGCTTATCCTTGAGTCCTGAATTTTATGTTCTTGTCCACATGGTGACAGTTTTAAGAATAAATGCTATGTCAAGAACAAAAATCAGCAAGAGCAAAAGTTAGCCTTGCATTAGGGTATTTCTGTAGGAAGAGAAAATCAAGAGACTGATGGAAGGGAGCTCAACTCTCCCCAATACACAGACAAGTGTTCTTTGTAGCTGCTGGGCTACCATGAAGGATTAAGACATAGTCCACAACAGCTCCTGCTCAAATGTTGAGCAGAAAATGTTCAAGTGCTCTTTGTGAGGATCCAAATATCAATTTCTATACAGCTAATCAAAGAAGTTCTGAAACCTTTTGGTTGCCCTAAATTCAAGTGCAGTATTTGATTTGTATGTGCTAAATTCTCTCCAGTGCAATGTAAGAGCCTCTGAGGTGCTTGTTAGAGAAATTTCTATCTCGTGCTAACCCTTATGCTACCCTCTCTGTGTCTTCTTTGAGAAGCAGTATACTATCAGAGGCCAAAACTAAGCTGCAAAATGTTCATCATTAAGCAGGGTGTAGGATTCTGATCTGAAAATCCCTTTGGTAAGCCAGGGATGCCACTCTGCTTGCTTTATAGAGCCTAGCTTTTCAGGCAGAGGCCACTGAGGATATTTGTACAGCCTACAGCATTTCTGGAACTGCAGATAGAGTGGAGAGGACCACTGTGAATTTAGGTGGTGCCAGGACCAGGCTTGCTGCTGGAAGGCAACAGGCAAAAGATTTGGATCATAACTCTAGACCTGAGTGTGTTAATCCCTCTGAATCCAGCTGCTCGGATTGCTGGTTAAACGAGGCTCTTATTTCTCATCCACTTCCTAAGGCTGTTTCAAGCCCAACTGCAGGACTGCAATCAGATCCTTCAGTAAGCTGCTATCGGCACCCCTGGGGACCTTCTGCTTCTCGCTAGCAGAAATCCTGGAGGAGCTGCCAACACGCAGAGCTCTTCCTCAGACTTCCTATAACAGGCTGTTGCTTAGCCACAACACAAGTTGGCCAGGCCGTGGAACTGCAGATGTCAGCGTGCGGTTAATCCTTGTGCCGGCACGGGGCCAGACGCGCTCATGTCCATCTGTAAATAGCGTTCTCTCGTGACTAAACACCAGCCCATGCTCAGTGCCCAGCTACATGGGAAATTTTTCACAGCCTGGAGTCCTCCCTGCTTCCTGTCTGATCAAAAACTAGCTGATCTTGTGACAGTATTTCAGTGACTATTTTTGCATGAAGAAGTGAAGCATTAAGTTACTGTGCTAACCTCGTGCTTAAAGTGATATTTGCTTGCAAGCGGAGTATGCCCTGTGGACCAGGGCAGTATGCCCAATACTCTTGTTGCAGGAATATAAAATTGTGTCCTTTTCTCACAGAACAGTTTCACAGTTCCGAAAAATGTATTTCTTCAAGTGAAGAACAGGAGAGCCCTCGTGTGGCTAATTTAACACCTGTGATATCGCACAGATGCTCTGGATGGTAGTAAAAAAATATATTATACATAAATTTTCTTTTGTTCTTATCTCTGATCTCACCTCCTTTAAACATAGTTGATTTAATGAACCTCATCTTTGTTTTCCAGCCAGTTGTATCTCAGTTTTTTTCCCCTTCCGCTGAAAATGAACAAGCCATTCCTCATACCATATCTGTGCTTCATTTCCCAGTTTTGACAATAGGAATGTAAATTATAAAGTAACCCTTTCTGAAATGTTTCTTTTGTGGGCTGTAGGGAAGAAGAGAAGCATATGGGGGATTTATTATGCACAATGACCTCATTCTTTCCAAGTTTCCTTGTTCTCAGGAGACATATTTGCAATTCACACACAGAGTTCAAAATTGGAGTGGGCTATGCATCTGCTGAACATACATACACACACACACACAGAGCTTTCTACACTCCCAGAAGACAACAGATGACAAAGACTTGTGAGTATTCACATTATTTTTTTCACTAGGGCTCTCCTCGCAGATAAACGATGCAACAAGCATCTCAAGTAATCCCTAGTTTCTGTATGAGTTACTCCAAGGCACTGCAAAGATTAGACAGTCAGATCATTCGGGATCCATTTTTGAGAAAAAAAATTACTCACGCCTTACATATTTTTGGCATCAAATTGATAAGTTGTAAATAAAAAAAAAAAAGGAGGAGGGGAATTAACTGAGCACTCTTATATCCAATTCAGGGATAATTTAATCTAAGACTTATATGAGTCTCTTATGTGTTTTTTGACCCTGTGCTTAACCCTTGGGAGGCACTCATTACCACTCAGGTAACATGATACAGATTAAATCACACCTCAAAGAAAACAGTCCTCAAGCTTCTCAAAGGCACCTCTCTTCTGTTCTGTCAGAAATATACACATCTTATCCATCTCCTCTTCCTCTATATCTATGCAATGTTTATTTTGTTCTCTTGCACATTATTCCTCTCCAAACCATCTTGAGTAAATGCAGAGCAAATGCTGCTGGCCCAGGAGGTGGAGAATTCTGGATCCTGAGAAAGATTAGGGTGGAAAATAAATATTTTCTCATTTGATTACTACACTCGTCTTTTTCTGTGCCTGAATTATTTTTTACATAATATAAACACGTTGCACTTGAGAAAAGCAACTTGCCAAAACACCAGATAGCAATAGAGGTTTTGGTGCTCCTAGCTGGCCAGTCAGTCAGTAATAATATTGCAGAAAATTTTATGAATGAAAGCTCAATACTTCAGGAAACTTCTGATGAAGGTACAACGTATTAGCAAGAAATAACCATCTAGGAGCACAACCCACTGGGTATGTGTGTCTGACTTACAGTTAGCACAAATTCTACTCTGAAGCAGAACAAACAAATCCTGAAATAATGGATCTAGTGGTTCCATGGGCAGAAACTGCCTGAACCAGCTAGATAAAACATCAAGAAAACTTGACCAAACTGAGATGATAAGGTCATATGAAGACATACTCTGAGTTTTCAGAAGATGAGACTTCCCCCAAAGTTACAAGGAAATTACCTTCTAAAGAGGGGGCATACACAAATTATGTTTAACAACATTGGAATTTATTATTCATCTAGAAGTAAAATAACTGGCTTAGGTACCAATCTTTCAGTCCTAACCTTACATTCTTTCCTTTGCAATGACCTGAATTTAATACCATAAATGGAGACTGTTCTTAACTCAGATAAGATGATGAATCACAAATAGAAAGTTTAATAAGTGTTTTGAACCTATTTAGGCAGAGGCAGGTCTCTGGGCACAATTAACAACCTCCCTAAAAGACTTGGCACCAGTCTGACCACGTTCAGCCTTGTTTTAATAATAAAGGAACATATGGACCAAATTGGTGCCTTCTAAAGCTGTAGCACATGCTCCATCGCCTGTCTGTTAAATCAACGCTTGGGCTATTGAACAATTTTTCTTTCTGAAAAATAAATTATATTTGCTTCTTAGTTTGTCTAACAAAGACATACTCTTTTGCTAGATGCCAAACGCATTTGAAGACAGACTACCTTCACAATTTTTTGTTATGTATCTCTTCATCAGTTCACTTGGGCAGAGGTGACAGGTAAGACACAAGTCAAACTTCTGTGAGAAAGGCCAGCAGCTCATTTGAATGCCTGGAGACCCAAGGGTTGGGCCATTTCAGTTTATGTGGTTTTGCAAAAAAAGATATAAAGAAATGCTTTCACCTTAAACAGCTAACCTGCTCAAAAGGCAGAAACTTGCCATTCAACTCAGATAGTGCACCATGACACTCTATATAAAGGGTTTTGTTTAGGTGTTTTTTTTTCTACAACAGGTTTTTTCCACAGTGAAGAGCCAGACTTATTTATAAATATTACATTCTTTTTCTGGTCTCTGGTTAGGTGACATGTTCAAGATCTCATTGTATTCTGCCGACAGGTCTCAGGCATAGTCTCATATATACAAGTATACATACACAAATATTATCTGTTTGGGAACATGTGAATAACTTTCCTTTGAAGAATACGAACAATTATTTTAATAGGCTATCCCTGAGTGTAAGCCTAAATTCAAAATGAGACTTAAAGGAATGTCTGTACTTTGTTTGATGAGCAAATGCTTGAAAATTTAGAGCCATGAAGTCTAGAGCTGAAAAAGTTAGACTGAAAGTGCTCTTCAAGATAAAATACAATTAATCTCAGGGACATAGGAATAGAAAGAATTTTTCATCTATTTATAGAGATCTCTGTTAAAAATAGAGAGTTATTTTGCTCCTTCAGGTTGCAAGAGCAAGACTTGAAACTCAAGGAATTTTCTGTTTCACACATTTTATGCCACCGAGCATAAGTACAAAAGGTTTAACATTCAAATATTTTGAAGCACCAATAGATTTTGCCAGTTGCTTACAAAATCCATACCTCTTCACTTTAATTCAGCCATTTAATCTTTAAAAATCAATTTAACTTTGATGTTTTTATTACTTTGCTGTTATTTCAGTAATTCAGATCTTCAAAGGTAAGAACATATTAGCCATTCAAAGCCAAAAATCAAATAAAGCTACGCTCCCTGTCCTCTAATCAGAGCTTTCATCTGCACATTTATGATTTCAGGAAGAAGCCAAATTAGGCTTAATTGCCTCTAATTTAACTTGGCCACTCAAATAGGATATGAGATCACATTTCATCATACTGTAGCTATTTTAATCACTGGTGTACACAGACTGGAGACTTTACTGTACACTGAAAAAAAGTCTATCTTATCACATAGAAGTTCAGCCATGTAGAAACAGACCTGATTTCATTTTCTTTTAAAAGTACAGACTTTGGACAAAATGTGCTGCTTGATGTGCAGTTGATGTTTTAGGTTGGCTCATGACGCTGTGCTTGGAATAATTTTTTAACATTTAGTAGTTCTTAGCCTCAAGTGGCATAAAGTCATTTCAATTACTTCAATATCATGCGGCATTATACGAGGAGAAGTCCTTCAGCTTAAAGACTTGAAGAAAAGGCAGCTGCTGAGAGATGAGGCACCTCGGAGCAGCTCAGGCAGACGGATGCTCCCGGCTGGACTGGGAGTGCAGCCCCTGCAGCCTGCACAGCAGCAGCTCCTTGGGGCTGGCTGAGAGACAGGGCACTCGCCTTCAGCTCCCACTTCAGCAGCTGCTGCAATTTTGTAGGAAAACTTGGAGATCCCTGATGAACTTGGATATACAGTCAAAGGGCAGAAGCAAAGGTTTTTGCATCAATGTGCTGGGTCAGCAGGAATCCAAAATTCTCTAATTTCGCTTAGCATATGTTCATTTTGTTTTTCTATTCTAAGTGAAACAGCTAATTATCACTTCAGCATTCTTTTCCCCTTGCTCAGTTATCTACTAGCTTATATCTGATAGTATCCTTCATTTGAAGCCAGATGATCACATGTAGTTAAACACATTTTAAGAAAAATCTTTCAGACTGTTTAAAGCTTTCTGCTCAGCAATGTTGGTCCTCCTTAGAGATCCCACAAAGGCAGTGGCAGATCGGGAATGTTCCTGACTACAAACTAGAGAGGGAGCAAATGTTGCACATTTACTTTCAAGCAGAATAGATGGGCATGACAGGTTTTGTAATCAGAAACCTTAGAAATGGCAGCCTATTTCTAAAAATTACGTGTAACTGGAGAGAGAATGTGAATGCCGTGCAACCTCTGTATTTAATAGGTGCTAAAAATTGAGTTATTTTATTACTGGAAATGATTGGAAAAATCTACAGACCAAGCATTATTCGTATCAGTTATTTGGCAAGTAAATTTGGATAATGGAAGCATTGAGAAGCAAAGGAATCACAGCTGTTAGTTATTGGCTATAAGTTACTTTCCTCTCCTACACAGAGGGGCTCAGGCAATTTCACTGGCTTTTTTTAAGGAGGATGTTTTCAGCAATACAACATCGCGGCTCAGAGCCCTGCTCTGTGGAAACCTAACTCCCTCCTACCCTTGGAGTAGGGCCTCTAAATCAAACTCATATCTACTGGGCAGATAAACTGCTCTGGGACTTGGAAATGGAGTGGTTCCAAAAAGCATAAGAAGAAAACTCTCTTCCATCAGTCACCTGGATTGATGACTGGTAATTCACCTCCTCAGTAAGATGGAAACCTGAGAACACGGGCATGCCAGGTGATTTTCTTTAAATAAATCAGGGAAATTTCTTCCCTCTGTACAGAACAGAACAATCACCTAGAGAAAAACAGCTTTTATTTTTGCTTTTTTCGCAGGAGGAGGAAAAAAGTCTCTCCAAGCATGGAAACAGCTCCCATCTCTGTGCTGTGTTTCAAGGTTCACAAATGCATGTGGCACTAGGGGTAATTTTCTTCAGCTATAAACACAGTATTCCAGCACTGCCATCTCACACTTTCATTTATGCTGTCTCAACTTTTATCTTGATCATCAGCATTCTAGGACAGGGCAAAACACTTGCACTAGGAGTAATAAATAAGACAATCCAGCATTGTAAAAGCCATTCTTTCAGAAAACTGTGAGAAAAGGTCAGAGTCAAGGCTCGCTATCTCATCTGGCCAACACTTCCATGAGCATCCTGATGGAATGAGGCCATGCAGCCACTGTTCTGCAGCAGCCAAGTTAATTTGATGGGAGAACATTAGACAGGTGTTTGGGAGAACATCTGAGACACCAGGTGAGATATTGTCACAGCATTCAGTCACCGAGTTATAGACTATCTGGACCAATATTTTGCAAGTGTGAGCTATCAGAGTACTTTTTAAAATATCTGTATTTGTTATATAACATTTGGATCCCTTCTTCATGTCCACTAGGAGTGAACTGGTTGTGGCTTTGCTAGCAGAAGAGATTTTTCAGTTAAACACAGCGAATCCAGCAAGGATCAGGAAAGGAAAATACTTTAACAACAACACATAAAATCACTAGGGAAATAGATAAAAGTGTTCTGTATTAGAGCATTGGAAGAGCAGAGTAGGAGCTTTAGTTGTGGATTGATAACTCTGGGATGAAGTTAAGTCAGCTTAGTCAAACTAGCTTTTTGATGGTCACATCTGTCAGAGCAAATATATCACAAGAGGAGGATGTGTCCAGGATGGAGAACAACATAGCGAGCAAAGGGATTCTCCCTCCCCCAGCATTCAAGTGAACAGCCAGGTGCAGGTTTCCACTCAGAGGATTCTTGGCTAGCAAAAAAAAGGAGATATCAAGATGATTAACTAAGTTTCCCTGAAGAATTCAATGCTGAGAAAAAGACTGAAAGGAATAGCAATCACAAGGCTCATAGCTCAACCTCC
Organism: Callaeas wilsoni; assembly: GCA_013398955.1. NCBI lineage: Eukaryota > Metazoa > Chordata > Aves > Passeriformes > Callaeidae > Callaeas > Callaeas wilsoni. The sequence goes on from VWPU01006883.1 coordinate 62,637, forward strand.
TCCATTTGGAGCCTACTGGATTGCCAATGGGAAGCAAAAGCAGTTGTCAGAACACTTTCCAACTACTGCTTCTCATCTGGTGGAATAACCCCAAAATATTCAGCGCCACTAAGGTCTGTTAGCACTAAGGACAAATTAAGCATCTTAGCTTTCCAGATTTTAAAGAAATGTGAACTCTTATTTTCAAAAGCAAGTTACTAAGAGTTTGGATGCTTCTTTATAGTTGAGGAAAAATATGACTTTTTGATTCCAGTTTTTCCTGAGAATGTTGGGTATTTTGGAAGCAGAAAACCCTCTTGCGGAACTCTATCAGAAAAGTGGCTTTGCATCAGATTTAACCCCAAGGCTCCCAGATTTCTCATAACCAAGAAGAGTTAAGATGCAACATTTCTTCTGATGAAATACAGCATAAGTTTACCTTGTTGTATAATCTCCATTGCATATATTGCATTTTGAATGTATTAAACAAAGTTTAGATACAGATGTGTATCCCATTTTTTACAGTCAGTGCTGCTTTGTGTCGCCATCATTACTGTGTTGCAGAGGATGCTGTTGCAAGTCTGAGAGTTTGTTTTCCACTTCTTTCGTTTATTGCTTTGCTTGGGAAGACAGTCAAGGACCAAATACAGAGACACATCATGAATGAAGGAATAGCAGAGAATAGGAGCGAGAAGAACTACTACCATCTTGGTCACGAGCATCTCTCTTCCCTACTTGAGATTACAACAGGCTTAAATGCTTTTTTTGGGTGAAGTTTGAATGAGACTCTCCACCACACATGGAATTTCGTAGTGGCTAATTTCTAACTGAAGGCATTACACCTGAGTCTGCAGTAATTTGGCAAATTTCACCTTCTTACTGCTCAGAGCATCAATGAAACAATTCTTGACGCTGATTAGTAGTTTGCATTCTCTTTCATGGATCTTAGCGTAAAAGTTCTTCCTGACCTGCAGCTGACTCTCTCTGCAGAACACCTGCAAGGGGCCACAACTGATAGCCCTTCTTTGCTCATAGGCACCCCAGTCAAAGACCTGAAAGGAACCAAGTGAAATCCTGCCAGCTGAAAAACTGCAGACCTCTGTCTGTGTTTTTTAAGCGAGGCCCTAAGCCCTCACTTACAGGTGTCCATTAAAACTGACTGAAATGTTGTCATAACAGTCATGACATCTGAATGCTCATCAAGGATAATTCACAGAAATGTTTGGTTTTGAAGTTATTCAGAAAGAATGTACAGAAGAGCAAATACTGAAACAGAACCGCCACGCTGAAGCATGAAAACCACCATTTCAAAAGCTTTGCTTCTTTTGTCCAAAATAAGCGGTTTTATCCTAGTGAAAGAGCTGACTCCCCATACCCCAGCCTACTAAATCCTTAAGTGCTTATCCCTGCTCTTCTTTCTGCCAGGATGGCTTTTGTAAACTATCTGCTAAGCTGTCTCAGGTAGCTGAACTAGCTGAAAAATGAATGGGGTTCATTGCCTTGCTTTTATTTGGGTTTGGGAGAAGAATCATGTGACTAAAAGGATTTCTGCTGCATAAAAAAGTCAATAGAAAAACCAATTTTCTGGTTATCTATAGATAGGGACAGGAGCAGAACTACTCCACAGGCTGCTGCACAAACTTTTGTCAGATTTATGCAATTTTGTAACCTCAAAACAATGTAACCTAGCAGCTTTTGCAGTACGAGAATTCTTCATTTCTGTCTGCAGACTCTGCTGGCTTGATAGATGATTTTCAAAGAGTTTGACATCTTAGCAGTGGAAAGGCTTAGGAAGCTTTGCCTGAAGTGTTAGCCCCACATGGCTTTTATGAGGTCTCTTATGCAGCCTCAGTTTGACGCAGCCAAGAGCCAAAACATTTCCTGTGGTCAAATCAACCCATAATACCTGTGCCAAGAAAAAACACGACTGCACATGGCCAACAACCAGGGCAGAAGGCAGTGTCTTTGCTGTAAAGACAGTACATCACTGAAAGGAGTACCTTTGTTCAAGTGTTGTAACCATGCAGTCCTAAGTTTTCCATGTTAAAAGGCTCTGGTGAAATTGTGGTTGTTTGATGGTGTAAAGCTACATATATCAGTGCCTTACCTGAGCTATGGAACTGAAAATGAACTGTATCGGTATTCCTTTAACACCACTGCACTAATCAAGATAATTCATACCATCCATGACTGTTTCGCAATAGAGTGAAAAATAGTATTTAAAGAATTGCATGAAACCTAAGGATGAACTCTACTGTGGTGGAGGTTTAAAGAGGAGTGATAAAAGTATAAATCAGTCTTTCAAATAAGCCCGATGTATAATACAGTAAATGAAATAGCAGGTGCCTTCTGTTCCAAGTGTGGTCTCTTTTCACAAACGTCGAAAGAAAAACTATTTTAAAAAACCTCCAGTCTAGAGACAGAAGGTTCCAGGTTAAGATTCTCAGGCCCAAGCTGTTATTTGCATAGTTGTTTTCTGGTCAGAACACATCAAAATCATACATGTGGTTACACACTTGATGGTCTCCTTTTTATCCTTTAAAAGAATCAATTTCTTAAATTGGACTCTAGAAGAAATAGCCCTATACAACTGCTATGTTTTTAATTTTCTGCTTTAGGAATGTATAACAGAACTGACTTTAGCCTTTTGCAATTGCTTTCCTGAAACAGGAATTGCTTAGCTAAGGAAGAATACATGATGAAAATACTATTTTATTTTTTAAAATATTTAAACCTCACTTGATGATTAAATATCTTATTACAGGATCTGAATGCTTCTATATTCCCTAGGAACTACACATAGAACATTTTATACAGAGTTGTATTCATTTTCACTCTGAATTGCTTGATTTTTGTTTCTTTGCAAATTTTTGATTAATTGTTCCATCACTTAAAATCACCCTTAGGGCAACTTGGCCAGCAAACTCAGTAGAGAGCTCAAACTGGGACTTCAAGCTGACAGCTTCTGAAATTGTAAGAGCTGTGAAGTAAAAGTAAACTGAGCTGGAGCCAGTAAGCTCCGAAGTTTAGTTCTGGTGAAGGTTTTGGCTCTATATAGCTTAAAATATGCTTTAAAGGGCCATTTAATTGCATTTTAAAAATATTATTTTCTTGTGCTTCTAGAAGGTGTTACTTTACAAATTGTGTTAGGAGAGACAAGGGTCTAGACAGGAGAGACAGAGAATCTTGTAAGAGAGGTAGGAATCCAGAAGTAGGACTTCAAAGGTATGTACATTTAACAGCAACATTTTGGAAGAGACAGCATTTTTACAAGAGGCTAAAGAGGTGGTGAAGTCATGGGGGAGAAGTGGAACTAAGCTGTGTGTCAGGAAAATTATCCCAGCCCTGATCAGAGTTATTATAAAAATAGAAAAAAAGGCTGGTGGAAACATGAATGTGTTTCTGACAGAAAAGTTAACCACACTTGTACTGACACGGAGAGGACAGTTTCAGAGTGGTAGCCCTTCAGGTAATTCCTGCTTGAATGTGTAGAAATCCTTAACTGACTAATTCGTTTGGGGGTTTTTTAATCCCTGGTTCCTCTGCATCCCTTCTTTGGAAAGGCTTGGGTGAGGTGCCATGTTTCTCCAGCTCTGCTATTCTTTGAGAAACAGCTGATGCCTAGAGCTAGACAGTGGGAATTTCTAACTGAAATATCAACTGGAAAATGCACGAGTGGAAATGTGAGTGTGAAAATGATACACATTAGCTGCTACAGAGCACTATCTGTGTGATCTCATTTGAATGACTACATACAAATAATAAGCCAGTCTAATGGTTAGAGGCCAAGATGATGAAGAAAATATAAGGCAAAAAGAGCCAGGAATCACAAAAATTTCACCCAAGTCTTAAAAGGTCTGAAGCAAAACAATGAGCTGAAAGAGATCCAGACATCATCCACACCTATGGGGCATAAACATTCAAACTATGGTTGATTGCTGCTAGTCACAAGAGAAACTAGAGAGATGAGGATGCAATAGTCAGCACTCCTTGCCCTGGCCAAGCCACACGGGTATACACTTTGGCAAAGGATGAAATCCGAGTGCAAAGGAGTGAGATTGGTTTTGTTTAAAGTAGCTGTCACATTCTCCTTCCATAGTGTCTCACACTGAATGTTTTTGTGCTAATTCCCTACAATATTAATCATAACGCTGCTACACACTGTAGAAATTGCAGAACAGAGGTCCCACCACAGGCTGTAATGATGCCAAAGTAATTTTTGCTTTTATATTTTCTTCGTATATATTTGTAGCTCTGTAGACTATTACTGTATAGTTATATAGCTCCTAGATAAGTCCGGTACTGATAGATGGAAAGAGAAAATGCATTCCAAGGGCCCCATTCCTACCTCGCTTCTTCTTCTGGGAACCAAGGATGAGCTACTCTCCCAAGACACTTTCTCATAAACAAAGTACTTCTAGTAGCAAGAAAGAGGGGCTCCAGAAGAGGTAGAACGAAGGGGGGGGGTGGGAATTACCTCATTACTAGTGCTTCTAATTGGGAATTCTTGTCAGTTATGCTAATTTGCTAAACTTATAAAACTGTATTCGCCCTATGTGGGCTGGGCATTTTTCTATGTCTACCCCTAGAGGCATCCAATTAAAGACCAGCTTTTATATTACTTCCTAGATTAACGTTGTCTCAAAAGTGTGTTGTTTTATTTCTAGATCTTTAAGGCATCAGTGTCTGCAGCTCCTTAACGACTGATGGGGGGCTTGGCACCACATATTTAAGGCAGAAGTAGCTCCTGACAGCATCAGTAATAAGAGCAAAAGAACACTTTTGCATCAGCTGCTCAATGGCACTTTTTCATTATTTTGTTCTTCTCGCCACCAATCAATAGTGATTTTGTTAAAAACAATGAACTCAGAGACTGCTATGTCTATGAAACTACAAGGAGCCATAAGGACCAGAACTATAAAAGCAAAGGCTTCACGTTGTTGGAAAAGACCACAATTAATGTGAGTGTACAGTATTTTATATGACAGTTGAGCCACCATCTTATGCCACTGCTGCAATTCCAAAGTTTTATCTACTTTCAGTTGTGATCCATAAAAAGGCTGTGCTATTTCTCAAGTAATAAAGGCAATTGGCAAACAGTCACATAACCTAATTATCTCCCATGCATTATTGTAAGGGGATTTTCAAATCTATGTAAATCCCATCACACCTAACAATACATTGAAGTGAATTTTACAGGCCAACCTGAAGCTGTGATAGGAAAAGTGGGAAATCTGGATGCAGCACAGTTACAGAGCAGTTTTATGCCAATTGGTGTTCACAGAGAAATAATTGGCTGAAAGTCTTGGCTGTAACAGACCAAGCTCTTAAACCCAGCTTGTATGAAGGTATTGCTGGTTACTCTGTTTTGCTTAAGTGAAACAGTGCCCCATCTGCACTAAACATGTGCAAGTATGTATTTACAAGTTTTCAAAATATTTGAAAATAAGATCTTGATGTTACTCTATATGCTCCTAAGGGAAGTCAAAATTTAGCAGATGCCACAGATACAGGTGCCATTTCACACCAAGCTGTTTTCTTTTATGCAGATTAGTCAAACTTTGTTCCTTGAAATAAATCCTACTTTATTTTTAGATGCTCTTGCTAGTCTTTTGGAATTAAAAAAGAAAAGGAATTGTTTTCTGTATTTGTGTCAGCTGAACTTCGTGTTAATTTTTAAAGTACATGCTCTGCTTTAAGGATTTGCAGCATATTGAGCAACAGGTCTTAACATAATATAAGTAATAGTACAACATATCACAGTTTTATTTACATTTGCTCCTTCATACAAGATTATTGTATGGCAAAATCAGGTTTCCTTCACTCCATGGTGTCACAGTTGCAATGTATGGCATCTCTCTAAGTTAAACATCAATGTCACTCAACCGTTTCAGTATTTTCTCTTTTGACCAAAATGGATAGCCCAATTTTGAGGGTCTTGACCCATTAGTCGGAAAAACTGAATAAAGACTTTTTGATGCAATTCTGGTCATTTAAATCGCCATTTTTTGTCCTACTGGATTCAGGACAACAAAAAGCAACAGCAGTTTGTTCTATTTCTAGGCAGGAGCTGCCAGAGAGAGACAGAAAAAGAGGTTTTGAGCTCCTTTCTGAGTCCTTTTGAGCTCATTTACTGACCACCACACAGCTCTACCCTCCTGTCTGGCTATTTCATTAACACTGCAGCTTTCACTGACCAGCAGTGGCTTCACCTTTAACTCACGGCATCATTGCTTGGATAAGTTACATGTGCTCTAGACCAGGTTTCAGAAGGGAGAAGGTGACCTTTAAAAAATTGACATTGTGTTCAAATGAGGAAAATAGAGGAGAATGAGCTCTGACAGGTTGAAAACACAAGGCAGGCCAAAGAGTTTAAAGAACAAAGTTACAAATGATAAAAAAAGTAATAATAAAACCTTTTAGAGAACCATCAAAAGCCAAAAGCCTTCTAGAAGGCTATACAACAATAAAAGATAAAGGCACAAAAGAGGCATTCAGAAGATAGAAGCAGAGCAGATAAATTAAATGAATTTCACAGTTAATGTAGAGGAGTTCAGAAAATTCTCTTATCAGAAATGTGCTTTCTTCCCTCCACACAAATACACATTTTTTTTTTAATGAGTGGTATCTCAATGGTCCTTCATTCAACTGAAGTTCAGAAACAGTTTACAAACAGGTTCATCATGACCAGAGGAAATTTATCCAAGATTTAAGAAGGAACTGAAGCAGGAAATAACCTAAATAACAAGTGCAGTGTATGATTTCTTGTTTAAAAATGCCCAGGATCAAAACCAGATGGCAAGAGGGATGGAATTAAAAAAACAAAAACCAGCCAACAACAAACCCCTCCCCCTCTCCCCGGTTCTTTGTATTGTTATGTGGTTTGAGCTACAAGAACAGCATTTGTGGACATATTTTTTTTTAATGTATTCATCCCTTTTGTGTTTTAAAACATTTGCAATCTCACTACTACTACTTACCAGCAAATGACCCAAAAGCTGTATGCCTGTACCAAAAAAATTTACATCTTTTCCAGCCTGTTGTCACTATAAAGAGATTATAATTTTTTGACCTATAGTGGCCATAAAATCCTCTAGAAGGTAATGGGGTTTTTTCTGCAACCCTCAAAAAATTTTATTTGAATTCCATCTCAAAGCCTTAACCTTTTACCTCTTTATGGTTAAATTTCCCTGCCTGTCAGAGGAGGTATCTGCAGTGCTTGCAGTTTGGCCTCAGATTTACTTACCTCTGGCCTTTATTTTTCCTTACTATTTGTGTAACTCTAAAAACTCCTAACAGGACTGCCTCACGGGGGTTCCTATAGAGAGACAGACATATGTAGGAGCAGTAGAGGCAGATGCAGTCACAGCACAGATGAATGACTTGGCATTACCAGCAAGGAAAGGGGGGGGAATATCTACTTTGAATCCACTTAGGTGCCACAAAGACTTCAGCATGACTTTGAGCCTCTGCTTCAGGCAAGGTCAGTTTTTGCAGGAGTGATGTGCTCAGGGAATTTGGGCATTTGTGGAGTTCAACAGCAGATTTTAGAGGATGCCAAAGTCATCTGAAGGGTAGGGTTTTCACTAGGAGCACAAATATTGTTGAAAATCTGGTACTCTTAGGCCTGGTTTCTTTTTGGGAAGAGCTTTTAGATGAGATTCTAACACTTAAGGGCCAAAGCAGCCCAGCCTGTACAGTGATTACCTCTCTAACATCCCACCCTGATTTGTGATGCAGTATGTACGCACTGCCAGAAAAACAGAAATATTCCTCAGAGGAGAGAAAGAAGACACTGCAGATCAACGGCAGACATTTATCCTGGAAGGTCAAATAAAGGAGAACGTACAACCAGAGGAAATTTCTTCACAAGTCCACATCATTCATAACCCTACTGCTTCACTGTGCTGATGATATCACAGCCGTACTTTTCTCTACAAAGCAATCGAGAAGAGCTGTAATTTAAGCAGGAGTCTACAAGATTTATGTTGCATGCACATCCAGGCAGGAGCTTCTAAAAATGTGCCCTTGTGCCTGCTGCAGCAACCTCCACATCAGCTTGCACTCAGCATCTCCCCTCGGATGCGAGTGCTCACAGAAAGGACGGGAGCGCATCTGCCGCAGACGCTGCCAGGGCTGTACATGAAGACGGGCAATGCCTCCCAAGGACTAAAATTTATTGGTGTCACCTGGCTCAGGGAAAAATAGCTGAAGTTCACGAGTCATTTCATAATCACATCAAGATCTGCTTTCATTAGGCTCTAAGAAGTACATTTTTAGAGTGAGGGGCAACCTGTAAAATAACCCAGTGGTATCCTTGTATTCCTGAGGCTAAGACTATTTGTTTTACATTACATTAGACAGTCTCCAAGTTGTTTTACTGGTCTGATAACAGACTAGACAATACAAGAAAGCATTAATTTCTCTTTTTCACTTGTAGAACCCAAATGCATCTTCTGGTGAACAGAATTAAAAATTTTATAAGGAAAAGTGCTGTAGATCAGATTTTAGTTACTGACATTAGCTAAATTATTAAAGTGAACTGAATACTGACATGCAACACAGTACAAAATAACAGACAACAGAAATGAGCAGCAGCCTTTGTACTGGCAGTTCTAATGTTTATTTTAAGAACACTGTGGAAATCTTGCATAGTAAAAGGAAGACAATATCCCTGGGATACTACATAGAAATACTGCATTTACTAAGTATTTTAACAATGTGTAACTACTTTCCTAGACTATAAAAATTACCAGTAGAAATCAATTCAGAAACAGAGTAAGTGCCTCTACTGAAAAAATTTTCAATACTCAGTTATTTATTTAGGGAAACCAAATTAAATACACTAAGATAGATATTTTGACATCTATTATATGACCACAAAAGTTGTAAAGTGATTTAAATTACTTTAGTATTGTATATATATCATCAAATACAAATGTGCAAGTTTATCCCTCAGCAGGTCTAGTGAACAAAGCCAGTGTCCTAAATAGCTAATTAAAAACATAGATAAACTCAAAATAGGGTACATTGTAGAAACCTGCCATGAATAGTAAATTATTTCCACCTTTTGATGAAAGAAATAGTGAGGATTAGAGAAAGGAAAGGAGTATTCTCAAGATTGAAAGAAAAAAACAACATTCATGAGACTAAATGAAAACTGGCAAAAATTCAGAAGGCTTTTAGGGAATGATACATTCAGATGCATAGAACAGGCCTTTGGAAGGGCATTGTGGTCACTAGACTTCTCTGCCTTCAAAATCCCAAAAATGCAGAAGACATTTTTATACAACATAACAAGATGTCTATGAGAATTACTGTAGCATGTAATCAAAAGTCAATTATCCTGAGATGACTCTTCTAAATAGGATCATAGGATCTAGAAATAGTAAATTATGTGATAATTAATCACTGGGTGGCCTGGTGATTTCCATTATAAATTATTCCAAGGAAATAACTATTTAAAACATGTATGTATCTATTATATGTTAGCTTCTGCCTTTATTAGGTAGTGGCTAAGGTAATTTTTGGTTATTCGTAATAATCAAGTAGTGCTGAAGAATAATTGCTTATGGAAATACTGATCAACTATTTATAGGCAACAAACTATATTTCTTTATTCAAAAATATATTCCAAAGTTTAAATTCAAAATTTTTGAAGATCTTCAGCAAAAAAGTGTCCAAAAATATTGATTTTTGTTTGAAGTTGGAGACATAGGAACTTGCTATGGTTGAAATGCTGCATGTTTAGCGTTTAATCACTTGTAAAGAAGTTAAATCCACATAATCAAAAGAGGTCTTTGAAAATAAGTGAGTTTCTCTCAAGCAAAGCGTCAGGTTTAACACTGGTGTGAATGGATAATTTTTACTGATTGTCATCTGAACTGGTCCAAAAGTTGCCATGACCAAATGACCTTTTGTCAAAGGCACCTTTTTAATTTCCTAACTAATTCAAATCTAATTTTGAATATTTTCTTTTGTCCCTTTCAGTAGAGGCCCAATTCAGGAATCCATACAACTGAATCATCTTCTCAGTGGAAAGCAGAGGCCAAAAATTGAATCAGCCATGTGTATTACTCAAACCATAATCTAAATGTAAATAAAACATCCATCTGCCAGTGTATCCAGAAACACTTCCAAAGAAAGTTATGTGGAAATTCAGACCCCAAGAGCTAGTCTGTGTTTGCTCCAGCCAAGCTCTGTGCCCTTCCCTCTAGCCCCCTTCCATGAGGAGGCGAACAGGGTCTGCCAGTGCAAACAGTAGGAAAGCAGCATTTCCCCCTTATGAGAGCACACGCTTCTCACAGTCAACCTTCAGTAGAACACATTTTGCAGAGCCCAGCACACAAACCTAGGAGGAAAACCCTCTCTGGTTTTCAATCATTATGCCCAAAACCACCATTAATTTTCACACTGCAGCAGAGAAATTAATAATGTTCTTGAAAGTAAAATTCCAGACTACTCCCTGCTACACCTTATTCTCTGCTAAAAGGGCTGCACAAAGTGCAGATGTCCAGTATGAAGTGTAATCCAGTAATAATTTTAGGACATATTTAAGGTTTTGCTATTTTTAAACTGTAACATTCAAAAAGGGGACAGTGACATCGCAGAGGGGTTAAAAGCAGAGTGCTACTGGAAGTATAGCCTCAGGCATTGGGAACAACTATAATTCAAGGTTAAAGCATCTTTACTGAATGCTGAAAGACCATCCTAGGAAATATTTTAAAAATAATTTGCACAATTAATCTCTGTGTTAATCATAAGACAGAAAACTAACTCACAGCAACCAAATTTATCAATATTTAATACTTTGATTTTTAAAACCTCAGTTTCAGTTTTATTTTTGTTTGCTGTAGGATACTAGCTAATATTTACATGTTTAGAGAGTTAATTCATGGATGCAAGATAGGTCTAAGATATTTGTATTGAAGTCCAAAATCTGGAAAGTCATAGTATTGCCAACCCTTGTAACAAACTTCTTAAAACTTCTCACAGAAACAGCAGTGTGCATGCAACTTCTGCTTTCAAGATGGATTTTTTTTAACCAGGAGGCTCTGCTTGGCTTAGCACGGATGAGAATACATTCACCCCAGTGAGAGGCAGACTCATTCCTTGATAGGCAGAGCATGCCAACGTGCTAGCACAGGCAGAATGAGCCCACAACACCATTCTTTGTAAAATGATTTATGCAAAAATGGAATAGTGCCAGGAAGTAAACCAAAATGAGTAAACATCTACTCCCACTGAGTACAGTATAGGGAAAGAGCAAGGAGGTCTTACCAGTTCATGAACCTCATGGAAAAATGCTTTAAACTCCCAAGTAAACCCTTTCCATCTGGCAGAACAATGCCTAGAAGTCCCGAGTCATAGCATTTCAGGTTGTTGGTTTTTTTTAAAATTAGCTTGAATATCTCTTTTCCTCATTAATTTCCACAACATTATTCATAATTCTGTTTGTGTTTCTATGTTCTGTGCTGCATTATGTATAACAGCACATTATGAATTGTGAACAGCTGCACCTAACTTTTAGCTGACTTGGTACTTGCAATCTACTTTGGATGCAGCAAAAATGACCATTTCCAGAGAAGCAAAACATATTCTGAGAGTAATAAAACCTCTTTTTAGCCCTCATTCAGTGAGCAATCACTTTTCAGAGACAACCCTTGGAGCCCCTTCCTGCTGACGCCTGGATTTGTGCCGACCCTGTGTTGCTGTGCAGGGTTACTCACTTTTTGCTGATGTCCAGTGGCTGATTTCAACAAAGTCTGGTCATCAGGCAGTAATCCACAATTTCCAAACACAGGATGCACCACTCACTTCCAAGACAGCTGCATTCCCAGCTTACTAGGTGGGTCACTCCTATTTGTAATTTTATTCAAGGGAGGAGCAAAACAGGTGAGAGGCTGATGGTGAAGGTGATATCCTCCACCTGCTGTATTTGTGTTTTTTTCTGAGTCTTTCTCTCAAAAAGAGAGGAAACTAAAGGAAAAACAGAAATGTTACTCATGTATGGTATATAGTGCAAATTTCACACTAAGGACTTGATGGTCTTGCATATCTTTTTAGAGAATTTTTAAGGTGACTCTTAAAACCATTGTGAGAGACAAAGCAGCACAGCAGGGATGTTCTTATAAATTGCTTTTATAAATTTTGGCATATTTTTTGTTATAAACTACCTGAGGGGAAAGTCTGTTGGTCAAACCTTCATCCCCTGTAAGACACAAGAAATAGAGAGACCAGCAGAAACTCCAGCCTATCATCAAAACCCCCACCACCTTTAGGCTGCAACAGAAATGCTGCTGCTCTTGTCATTAAGGACAATGGTCAAAGTCTCCCATTCCCTGGGCTTTTTGCCCTTCTGCTATCTCTCCACCAGCTGCCCTTCTGCATCCTACTGTAATAATTATTTTTTGCAAACTGACTCGTAAAAACACCTCTCTGCACCCTTCCAGGGGGTGAGTTACTGTGCAGTTTATGCACTCGCCATGAAGGTCTCCCATAACATAAGGTGTTCATCATACCTAATATTAACTACATGAAGTACTTAAAAGATGTGTTTTCCCACCAGCACTGAGCGAATTCAATGCTTTATCGTGTCACAGTATCACAAGATTTGATGTGATTCACTGTCCTCCAGTGCAGAAGGTACAGTGTTCATCTCATATTGTGCAAACACTTCTTATTTAGAGAAGTCTGAGAAGGCAAAATTTATTCTTCTGTATGTATGTCTTAGAGACAAACTACAGCAAAGCTGGGAAATATGCACATAACTTAGAGACATTGAAATAATTTTTTGTTATTCCCAGCTGAAGCCAAAATTTATGAATTGCCACATGGCAGAACAGAGGCAGAACTGCAGTCAGTGACAGCTCTCCCCAGCCCACACCATTCACGTCATCTCCATGCTCCTCTAGCAAAAGCAGCTTCCTTTATGCCATGGACCTTTATTAAGATTTTTATTCTGAATATACTGCACAGCTGTATATACCTATAGCTGTGGAAGCATGATAGAGACAGCAGCCTTTGGGATAATTACACTCTATTCAAAACTATGGTTTGTGGCTTAAACAAGCATCTCTTCACAAGATCTGTCAAACAATTGCAGATTACTTGGTTACAAATGAAGGCTTCAACCTTTAGAAACTCTTACACAAAACCAATATTGAGCATTTTGTTCCGTCAGATGTCTATTTTTATTCTTAGCAATTTTGACTTTTATCTAGTCATTGAATCAAGAAAATATGTAGGCAGGATAATTACTTTCTAGGAAGCAACAATATCCAAAATTAATGCAATGGCAATGGTAAAAGAAAGTAAAAATCATTACTGAATAAAGCCAAGCTGGTTTTCGTGGGGAAAGTAATCAACTGCTAATGCATCTTAGTTTTAATTCTCTGCTTTTTAATGTAATCCTTTTCTTGTCAACTGCAAGCTGATGCAAGTGCCCGGAGTGCAGAACTGGAACAGTCAGCATCATTCAGACACAAAGCCAAACCCCCAGAGTTCATGGGAGGTTTTGTGGGAGATTTGGGGCAGGGGGCGGGAGAGGGGCGTGGATTGTTTTGGGTGTGGTTTTTTTTACTGTTCTGTGACTGTGTCTTGCCATTCAATTTTGATGAAAGAGTATAGAATCTTTATGTTTCCCATTAGCAGTGGGCACCTGACCTTCAGATAATGTGAAACCTCCTTTGTTAAAATTGCGTTCTACAGTCTGACTTGTCTGTGTGTTCCCCTCTGTGGCAATAAAACTGTAAAACCAAATGTGTGACTTCTCTGCACCTCTTACCTGCCACGGGCCCAACAAAATGGGCAAGATCCCAGACTCTTCTGATGGCCTCAGGCTTGCCAGAAAGGTCTCAGAGGACCAGAGGATCTCCTCTGCCCACATCCCAAAGAAAAGGCCCATTTTAGGATGCCAGCAGGACACTAGAACTTCCTTAGCCCTGTCATAGCTGGGTGACACTGGGAAACTTTCATAGCCATTTATAGATGTTAAATTTCTGTCAGTAGCAGGAAAATGATCAGTTGGAAGAGTCAATATATCTATCCATCCTGGACCTCGGCATCTTTTTCTGCTCCTGTCATGTTAAGCAAAATATATCTTAAAATGAAAGGTTTCTAAATATTTTGTGTACCTTATATTATTTCAACTAAAAGCTCAGCAGAATTTGTGTCATATGAAGTTAAAGTGATTCATTCCCTTTAGTTTAAATACATCGATTCTGCATAAAGCAATGGAAGGACCATCAGGGTATACAATTACATGCTCAGGCAAATGATTGTAACATTAGACCTGAAAAAAAAGTATAATTTGAACAACAACAAATTTAAGTTTATGCTGCAATTACAAGAGATTGCTGCATGCTCCATTGTCTATGCAATCAAAATGATTAATTGGTTACACATTTTGGAGATCTGTTTGAATAGGAACCCAACAGTGTTATAAATTTATCTTCATGGTCAGTGAATAATTTTATACTTACTGTCACACTAAAATTAAATCCTCTATAACATGTTAGCTCTCAAGTGCAGGGGTGTTGCTGTTCCTCATATTCCACGCTGACCAATTAACAGGATTGATGGCAGTTATAAATTAATTTAAATGAAACTATAAATTGATTTTATAGTTCAGATGACAGATCATTGCATTCCTTACTGAGTGCTCTGTACAACAGTCATCAACTGCAATAGATATTCCCAGGCCATTGTACAATCTTTATTTTCTTGTTTATGTGTTTCTACCTGTTATTGATTGTATTTTAAGGCTCTCAGTCACCTTTTATCTCTGTTAGAAGCTATGATGCTGTTTATGAAGATATGGTTTTCTCCCAAAGAACAAAAAATACAAGAAAGACTCCCCCACAGGACTTCAATTTGCCGTGAGTAGTGGCAAGGAGGGATTACTCCGATGAGAAAGCTTTACTGAAATGGTTTAAATAAGCTTCCTTGGCCCATTAATTGTACCATGACATTGAATTTGCAGTGTATCAACAGCGTATTAGCTGTTGTTTGTATCTCCTCTGCCTTGATGGGAGGATATATGGAGTTTGACACTTTTAAAAAAATTGTTCAAATATTTTTTTTTCAACAGATCAGCTCTACTTGTCACAAGCGCAGCTAAACCCAGAAAATCTATATCAGATTATCAATCATTACACTCTATGATTTAAAACTCTAGTGGAGCCTAGAGGATTGAGAAATTGCTGGATATGTTGCACTGCTGCTTTACCCAGAGTTTCTGTCAAGGAATACTGGCAGACCAAATAATTCTCTTTTTTTTTTTTTTTTTTTGCAATTCTTGGTAGCGGATACAGGCTCTTAAAATTAATTGCTTTCTCTGAATGCCCAATACAAAACCATCTGAACTGGCACAAGCTCTTAACCATTTGTTAACCTTGAGGCACTTTTGCTTATGTTATTGCTGTTTACATTCCAGATATTAAAATTAATTTAGTAGACTGCCATAAAACATGGAAACACCCATCTGTTTAATGGTATCTCTCCTCAGAACTAAAACCAGAAAAAATTGCTTGATAATTACAGCTTCTTTAAAAAAAATAAGCCATGAGACAATTCCCTTAAGCCTGCTCTCTTTCCTGCAAGTGTTTATAAACAGCCTCTATTAGCTTTCCATTTTCACAGTAAAAACATCTTGGAAAAGCTCCATGCCAGAAAGAAGTACTTTCAGCAGGATGCAATACTGACCCATACTCCTAAGAACCCCTATTCAGCCAACTACTGATCCTGCTTCTGAGCCCAGTTCTCAGCAATAATGATCACAGGAACACAGAACCATAGCATTGTCATGGTTGGAAAAGACATTTGACATCATCTAATCCAACCAGTAAGTCAACGCTGCCATGTCCACTGCCAAACTATGTCCCTGAGTGCCACATCTACACAGCTTTTAAATACCTCTGGGATGACGGCTTCTCTACTTCCCTGGACAGCCTGTTCCTTTGCATGATCAAGTGCTTCCTTTTTGTGAAGAAGCTTTTCCTAAAATCCAGTCTAAACCTCTCCTAGCACAACCTGAGGCCGTTTCCTCTCATCCTTTCCCTTGTTACTTAGGAGAAGAGACCAACCCTTCTCACAGCAGCTGCACCCTCCTCCCAGGTACTTGTAGAGAGCAGTAAGGTCTGCTCTGAGCCGATCAGCTGAGCATCCTCAGCTCCCTCAGCCGCTCCTCATCAAACCTGTGCTCGAGACCCTCTGCTGGCTCTGTTACCCTTCTCTGGACACACACCAGCACTTCAATGTCTTTCTTGGAGTGTGGGGCCCAGAACTGAACACAGCACTCGAGGTGTGGCCTCAACATTGTCGAGTACAGGGGGACAATCCCTGCCCTGGTCCTGCTGGCCACACGATTGCTGATCCAGGCCAGGATGCCATTGGCCTTCTTGGTCACCTGGGCACACACTGGGTCATGTTCAGTCACTGTCACCAGCACTCCCAGATCCCATGTGCAGTTTCCAGCCACTCTTCCTCAAGCCAGTAGTGCTGCCTGGGCTTGTGGTGACCCAAGGGCAGTACCCGACACTTGGCCTTGTTGGACCTCATACAATTGGCCTTGGCCCATCAATCCAGCCTGTCTAGATCCATCTGTAGACTCTTCCTGCTCTCCAGCAGATTGACATTCCTGCCCAACTTTGTGTCCTCTGAAACAAACCGAATGGCCCACTCAGTCCCTGGGAGACAGCGAAGTATGTTCAGGCATGATTTATCTTCACATCTGATTACCCATTCTGGTACTCAGACCCTGAGAGCCTTTAATCCTTACCTACCTGAAGGAGAAACAGCATCTATTAGACACGCCATAAATTGTGTTATGTGTGCCACAGGTGGTGTGAACATCTCCGTTTATGAGGTGCTGAACTTAGAATTTTGGGATGAAAGATATGATTAAGAGTTATTTGCTTATTTAAAATTATATTAAGTAGAAAAAAAGCAATTTTCCAGGGGTTTATTTGTCATGTTGTCATATTATTCTTTCATTTAATAATTTAAATGTTTAGTAAAATAATAGCCTGTGTCAAAAGTTTAAGCCTGACAACAATAGATAATAACCTCAAGTCTGCCTTGGTAATGAATCAGAATGGCTTCTATGCATATAAATAAGAATCATGTCTGCATGTGTTGCAAACACTGATTAAACTCATAATTAAAGCTAGTTGGAAAAGCTGAGGTGGACTAATTTTAATCTTGAGATACAATGAACACATCACAATAGTAATACAGGGAAAAAAAGGATGAGGACAAGAAGAGTGCAGGCCAAAGAAAATCACCTTCTTCTTCCTCCTTTTGTTAACACAAAAGGAAAGAGAAGGTCTCCTAGTTTTTAAAGGCTGTTCCCAAACTTTATAAAGATGTGTATAAGAACAATCCTTACTATGAGAATAAAGGCAGAACAGGTGGACGATGCAGATGACTGTTTCTTGGTTGAGCACTGCTAGACTTGAGAGCCACCCCTAAGGTGTGCTCGCCCTGTCTGGCCGTCTGCGGGGCTTCACAGCTATCACAATTCCAGGCACCAAGGATAAGCTGAGCAGCTGGTCTCTGCAGGTCCTCTCAGGAAATAGCAACAGGCAGTTTGGGTCTCTCCTCTTATGACAGAAGACATTTTGGCAGTCTGACTTCTAACCCATCTGCAGATACTGGCAGGCATCCCTGCCTGTCATGGTGCAAAAGGGGCTTTGTCGTCGTACCTTCCACTTTTTCATCTTGACTCCCCTAAGACCAGATGACTCACTTTTGATATCTGAAAAGCTGAAAACATGCAGTACAATGTAAAGGAAATAGAGGAAAAAGTACTAGTGCAAGTAATTACAAGTTCATTCAGTCAGAACATTCTCCAAATGTGAGCCAAGACCTGTCTTTGCACCTAAAACTTGTGCATCCCGATTGCAGCCCCACAAGATTCTAAGGCTGAGCAGAAGTCAGTGCCTACTCACAGTATTTCTTAGAAATCCAGAGACCTTCGACTGGATTTAAAGAAACAACCACACACTCAGCAACTGCTTCCATGAGCTTTATATATGTGCTGAAAGAAAAAGAGCGAAAACCTGCAGCCTTCCCTGTGAGTTTGGTGAGACAAAAGTCTCTGTGGAGGAGGCAAGTTCCGTGTTGCTTAGGGAGCACAGCAGCTCTGCTTTCAGTCTCTGGTTTCAGTGAGTGTCTGAGGAGAAGAGCATCTCATCTGAGCCCGGCAGTGACTTTCAGGGAGAGAGGAAGTGGGGCTTCTGGCTCTCGCTTAGATTAAATTTCTGTTGGTACAAGGAGGAAATTTGCTGCTAATTATTTGAAAGCAATCCCTGCTGTAATTGAGTCTTTGTGAAAGTAAGGAGCTAATAACATGCGTAGCTCAGGCAGAACCTGGCAGCACTCCTCACGTCTGTCTGCCAACCTGCACAGGGTGAGGAGCAGCTTCATGCCAAGGGCAGTCACTTCATCACTGCCATCCAGACCCCTGTGCCTGGCCAAACACTCATCTCGTGGCAGAGCAGCTCCCACCAAAGCCCACCTCGCTGCCTCAACCTGCCCAGGAGAAAGCCAATAGCACTGTCTCATGCTGTGCCAGTGGAGGTTCTCCTTCCAGAAGCTGGTAGAAGGACCTTCAGAGACTAGTTCTCATAGTTCAGATATTCATTTGTAAAATATTTATTGCAGATGACTAACATCAAGAAGAGCAGAAGTAGGAAGCGGGAAGCATCTTTACTTCCTTGGGAACACATATAAATGACTAGAAAAATACTCCATTGTGTTATCTCATTTTATGAGGCCACGAATCTCAGTAAATACAGAGACACTTGAGTGATACCTTTGATCTCTAAGCATCTTGGCACACAGGGATATCTTCTTTTCCCCAGACTTTTCCACCATTAGCCTTTGCACAGAACAAGATAAAGCTTGGAGTGACTTTCCACACTGTACCATGCAGATATTTGCCATCTCGTTTTTACCTCCTCAGGGACACATCCACTTTAATAAGAAAAATAATGCACTCTGAAATATGCGGGTGTTATAATGAGTACAGTAGTAGTAGTTCTTTGCCAATCACGGCTATTATCTTGGAGAAAAAGGATGACTGAATAGGATTCTGAAG
This sequence comes from Callaeas wilsoni, assembly GCA_013398955.1. Classification (NCBI taxonomy): domain Eukaryota; kingdom Metazoa; phylum Chordata; class Aves; order Passeriformes; family Callaeidae; genus Callaeas; species Callaeas wilsoni. The sequence goes on from VWPU01006883.1 coordinate 81,718, forward strand.
GACTATGCATGGTTTAAGCTGTTTATTAACCCTTTATAAAGGCTCTCATAAAGAATCCTTCATAGTATTTTTACTCCAGTTAAGCACATTAAACTAGTTTTTCCTTAATAGTGCTCATCTGTAAAAGCACACAAGAATTGGGTCTAATGTTAAGTATCTGTTGTTGTGTTCTTCTGAATTTGAACCTAAAGCTTGGAGTACACACCAAAGCTTTACATACTTATGCAAAAACCACAGAATATTCTTACAGCTTTTTAAATTGTCAATACTTTGTTAATCCCACCTTCTTGTATTTTAGACATCTAGGTCATATTTTTTGTTATTAATCAAAACCGGATCTAGGTTTATTCACATTTCAGACTTTTTAATGCCATGGTTTAGCTGAGACTTATAACCTAACAAATAGATAGGTTTCAAGGTTGTTAGGGGGAATTACTGCCATTGACTGATCTCAAAAAAGGTGCTATGTTCAGCTGTGTGTGTTTAGAGCATTTCATCTTAAATCATCCCTTGTTTAAGAACTTCCATTTCTTGTCTTCCTTAGTAACTGAATACAAGATAATTTTGTTCATCCCATAAAATGTGAGCCATTCCTGGAGGCCGGCTCCTGGTCAGTGGAACTACATAAAGTGATGTTAAAGCTAACACTATGCTGGCTGAAAGAAGCAGTCTTCACCATGCTCCAGAGACCAGTTTTTACTATCCATGATTTCCATAAGGGCTGATTTTGACATCATTCACCACTGGATATAATGACAAGGAAGTAATTTCTGCAATAGACTGGATGCTTATGAAGTATGAAAATTATCCTAAAGAGTCTAATGACTTAGAAAGACCCTCCTCCTAGAATGAGTGTAGCACCACACCAGCCAATGAGATCAACATCAGAGCCAATATTAATGTGCTAAGCATGCTTTTAAAAGCTATTTTAGGAAGAAATACCTTGCATGCAGAACAGTTAGTTGTATCTTGGTAGGTTTTTTGCTTGTTTGTTTGTTTGTAGTTGTTTGGGGGGGAGGAGTTTGAGGGGTTTTTTAGTAGTAGAAACTATCACACAGATTTATTCTTTTTGCGAAGGTTCATTTTTTTTTCAAAGAAAATCTTTTTTAAAGAAGACAAGGTAATAAAGGCATAGTTTTGGCCTCAGTATGAAGTCATCCTGCTTTTTCCTGGGTCAAAAATGTCTGTCTGACATCTTTGAAATATGAGTGTCCAGAGATGTACAGCGCTACACAGTGGTTTAAATATTTGACCACAAGTTCATAAAAGATTTTCCAAACACATTTTAAACTCTCTTTATAAAGAAATCCCAGGATTAAATAATGCAATAACGCTTTGCTAAGATAGAGAAGAGAAATTATATATCACATTACTGGTAGAATTTTAACTCCCCGAGGTTGCACAAATTTCTCTGAAATATGGCATAGCAAAATTCACAAGGACATGTCACTTAATCATACTTGTTTAAAATTATTTTCCCCACACAACTATGCCCTTGATACCTATGAATAATGTGAATATTCCTAACCTACAACAATAAAATCTTTGTCTAATAATGTATAATAAGCTGTCATCAGGTTGTTAATATTATAAAGCCATTATAAGAAGTGCAGGCTTAAAGACACAAAGGTGATAGCAAAAAACTTCCAATGGCATTTTTTGGGGCCAAACTCCAGGGAAATAAAACTTCGAAAAGACTAGTATATCATTAATCTTTCCGGGAGACCTCTGCCAGCTTCAGCAAAACCCAAGATTCACAAATCTCAGAGAAGTCTTATGAAGACCTTCAATTCACTTATGAGGAAACAGAGGTCTCCTCATAAACGTGCACATATCCTGGCAAAGCCACATCCATCTGCCCTTTCCAGCTCCTTGTCCACTCAGCTCCCAAATGCTCTATCATTTTTCCTATTTCATCCTAGTTTCCTTGTTAGATTACTCTCTACAGATATTGTTTCAATTGTCATCCAGCCCTTTTCCTTTCATTTTTTCATGTATCTCTTTTCCTTTCCCTGAATTCCTTCTTATTTTTCCATTTGAATTTTATTGCTCAAGACTCAGAGAAACTGTCTTCTGTTCTTGTTCTTCAGGTCTCCTGGATCTCAGCCCTCTTCTTCAAACTGTTCTTTTCTTTTCAATTTCTATTCTGTCCTTTCTCTTTGCTTTTCTCCCCTCTTTTCTCTGTCATCCTCTGACCTTGGTTATCTTCACATACTTTCTGATGGGAAAGAGTTTTGGTGCATTACCACAGTACATTTGTTTATTTCTCGGGAGACACATTTAATTCCTATGCAGCAAGGTTTAGAAAGAGGAAATATTTCTGTTTCAGAAAGGCTGTTTCTCAAGGTTGTCCTGCAGACCTGGACACTTTTGAGAGGACCACTGACTCATAAGAACAGCAGCAGAGGATCTGGTCTGCTTGATAGACGAGCATACAGGTTCCAGTACCACATCAGCTGAAAGACCGCAAATAATGCATCCATGAGTTCTTTTCCTTGTCCACCCATCTCAGTTCAGTTGAGCAGCCAGCATCTTTATCAGGAAGTAATACCAAAGTGCAGAAGGTGGTTCTCACCCTTACCTTCCTCCTTTCCCTTTTCCCAGTGGAGGGACCTGCCAGATTGGTGGGTAACCTCACGCACACAGACACGTATACTTTCCCTCTCTGAACAAGTCTAAGGCTTTATAATCTCACTCCGTGTGATAACTCAGTCTTGCAGCTCAGCAAGATTGATCCCAATTATTCACTGCTGGATTTCCAATTACAAGGAGAAAGGTATAAATTAAATATATTTTATATAAAATATAAAAAGAGCGTTATATATGTTCCCCACCAAAAGTAGGAAGATTTAAACAGCCTCTACAGTCTCTTTATGGAGGTGGAGGTTGTCAGCAACTTCGATATGACATCTGGTATAGATGTAGAGGGACTATAAAAATGCAAACAGAAGAAAAATAATATTTTATCTAGACAGAGGTTACAATGACTATGAATTATTAGATTACTCTTTGAGGGTGTTTTTGTATTCAATAAAATTTTCACTGTGAGTCTTGCTCTACCCACTCAGTAAATTGTCACCAGAGAAGTAACTTGCTTGATTTCTATGAAAAAGGACTTTAAAGATGCCCATCACAGACAATTGCTCCTTGTAGGAGGCCACAAATTTCTTCAAACTTGTTTTCTTGTAACCTCCAGTGTCTCCTCTTACTTAACCAAGATTAGTCTGTTCTATTAGGAGAACTTCCTGAGCTTTTCCATGGGATAGCCATGAAGGGGAATAGCCCTTCCATGGAAGCACTTGGCATGAATCATTGCTTTTCAGAACCTGATCTTTCCCCTAAGGAGACTTTCCAGGTAAAATCTATTGCACAAATATCTGCTTATACATAGAAATATTTTTAGAGGGTATCTGCACTTAGAGCAGCATGTGTTCCCTTCAGCAGTTTTCCTCCCCTTAGCTAAATAATATCCTTATCACTATAGATTAAAGAATAAAACTGTTTTACAAAATTGCCATTGTTCATGTTCACTATCATAGAAGATGACAATTCCTGCAGAAAAAAATTTTTAAACATCTATAAATTTTCACCAGTAAGTGTACTCTTTACAGTGTTAACAAGCTTTAGGAAATATTTGTGCTTTCACTCTAGGCTAATAATAATAATAATCATAATCATAATCACTATCCATTTCATGCTTTTATTCTCCTTACTTACATGGAATAGAATAAAAAATTAGTAGCAATAGGGTCTTAGGAACAAGTTATAGAATTCAATTAAAAATTCAAACCCAGCAAGAGGTGTCAATGGGTAATTAAACATTAAAAATAATGTAATTCCATACTCCACAGGAATAGGTCTGCTTCAGTTTCAGTTTCTTGTTGAAGCTATTTACATTTCACTCTTCACCCAAAAAATGTGTGCACTGGATAATTTTGTGTTCCGGTTTCAATACCCAACTTTCCCTTGCAGCAAAACATTGCTGAAACACTGTCCCTGTCACGGACTGCACAGCACCAAACCAAATGATTTATGAGTATCCAACAGCGATCTGATGCTTCTGGTTTGTCAATCAAATATGCAAACTGTGACAAAAATCAGACATTTCTTGGAAACTGGAAACACACCTGGAGAAGCTCAGCCTTATTTAGTTACTTTGCATAACTACTGATGCACCTAAAAAATTGCAAGGAAAGTAGAAAGAGTCTTTCCTGACAGCCTATGAATTTATTTGAAGTCCTTCTACATGACTTCTGGAAGTCCCTGCTCCAGGGAAACCTCACAGAACTGGGGCTCCTAATTCCCAATCTCAGGCTGGGAAGTTTAACACTGATACCCCTTTACAAAGCAAAAGCCTTGTTTGTTCTCCATCAGTCAGGAAATCCATGTGCTGATTTTCTCTTACAGCTCTAGAAAATCCTTTTTCTTCTTCATCTTATTTTCAGAAAGAGCAAGGAAAATAGTAAAACTGATCCTTTGCCTTTGCCTTGTGTTTTTCAGCCCTTTTCCTGTCCTCCATGTAACTTCTTGCCAGTACAGTAGCAATATGGCACATGGTTTAAGCCAGACTTAATTGAGTTTTGAAGAATTTCTTTCTCTTAATGAGAGACGTTTAGCCTTTGTTGACCATAAATCAAGCCTTATTATTATGCGGTAATGTTTGCTCAGTGTCCTCTAACAGCTACCAGCAGTAATAACACATATTCTTGGGGGAATCACAATCCCTTGCTATTAAGGAAAATGCCATTTTTCTGAAATACTCTTATTTACAAGGTAATTTCCTCTCAGTAGTTATGTATACCACTGTGAAAGACCAAGGAAGGCTCAAAATCCACTCAATTCCCCTTTCATTCACAACTCCAAAAATTAAGAGAAGAAAAACAAATGAAAATCCACATGGAAAGCAATGTCTTTAAAGATCCACCCTGGAGCAGTCATAGTTTAACCTAGAAAATAAGTTTTGAAGCAGCACACGGAATGGGAAAAGCATGATGTGGTTCTCCACTCCCTGGAAAGTCGGCTCCCTGATAATCCTGATGGAATTTTTGCAGAGACAGGGAGTATGACTCTCTGCAGCTCTGCACTGAGCATAGAAATCTCTCTGTGCTAGTCCAAATTTATTGTGTGGATGGCTTCACGTATTCAAAATACCTATGTATGAAGCTTCCGCCTCTATATCTTCAGAAGAGTTTATTTTCTAGAGTTGTTTCAATGGCAGAGGATACTTCGTCTAAAAGTTAGAAGTTAGAATTTCATAAGCAAATTCGATTTTCTACTTGCAAATAAATGTGGAATCAACACCTCTGTGCTTGATGCCCAGTAGGAAATCATGAAGAACCCGTTAGAAAAATGGGTTTTTGATACATGATCCTAATGACCATTCGCATTTTTCATGGGATTTTTATGTCACACAGGGAGGTCATTTCACAAAACACTTAGTGATACTTTGCCACACTGCTGAGGCAAACTGTTGCAAATGGTACTAAAATTACAGTTCCATAACTTACAGTGGCAAAGGAGAACAAATACTAAAGCTGTTGTACAGTCTCTGAAGACAAAATTGTGGCTTTTTTTCCTGGTATTCTGAGTAGCTGGACTCAATATAATCACAGTCTTGCTTAAACCCCAAAACTAAGTGGATTTTTCCTTGGCACTTCCCAGATCATGGATTCACTAATATGTAGAAATGTGCATGAAACAGGACTCCATTCAATTTCCTTTCAGACCAGCATGTTGTTGTATAGATGCACACAAATAATTTACACTGCTGTAGAATCAAGTTGACTTTAAGCCAGGTTGACTAAGGCTGTGCTGGAAAAATTATTTATGTTCTTAATTCTTTTAAGTTTTAGACTTTAACTTTTGTACCCTAAACTTACATTATTATCATGAGTCTTATGATAGTGCATTCTTTAAAGATCCAGAATAGCTATAATTCTTAAATTTCATTTCAGAGAAATAGAAATTCTAGTGCTTATATAAATATCATAATGGCTAAGAAAATCGCCTTTTAAAAAAACCTATCCCTTCTTTTTTTTATTTTAGTCTTATGATTTGGAAGGTGACAAGTCAGAGTCATGATTTCTGAAGAGCAGCAACTCATCCATTGCAATCTGTTACAAAGAAGCCCATTAAAACTTGCAGATGAGTAAAGAGCTCCTACAGTACCTGGATTCCAAATCTAATAACAGTAATTCCATGTTTCTTTTGTTTCTTTTAAAAAAGCAGAAGCATGCCAACTACCTAGCATTGGCTTATGCAGTGATTTAAGCTTTCTGAGGAATAACTAGATCAGGAAAAGACAAAGTTGCAAGGACACACTGATCCAAACACTAGGCAGAAGGCAGGCTCCTCTCGCAAGGTAAGTACCAGAAGGTTTCTTGACACCTTCTGTGGGCACACACACACATGCTGCTGATAATATCTCTGTAAACCTGTCATCGGATCTTGCACTTTCTGCTCCAAGATCTTGCCTTAGTTTTATATATGTTCAGAAGGCTGCCACCACCTCCACTAATCCTTCCCACTGCTTGGGCCAGAATCTCTACCCCGAGTGATCATCCTGTACGTGCTTCTTCCCCACACCTAGGAAGGTGCCCTCTTCTGTTCTCTGGACCTTTCCTATGTTAGTTCAAGAGTCTTTACATGTTCTCCCTTTTAGCAGCACACCCACAGCAGCTTTCCACTTACCCTTTTTTTTCCCGTTGGTGAGCCTCTTCCCTTCAGCCCAGCTTTCTTAGAGCTTTTCAACACTTTCCTCCCCAAAAAGTTTACTAGGGCATGTACATACTCTTTAGGAACATATAAGCTTGATTTCAGCTTAAAATAACTGTAGTATCACTGGCACTCCAACTGCAGCAATACAGAGTACTCCACATAGGATAATTGCCTATATTAACTAACTTTCCAGGCATCTGATGATCCTGTACAGCATTATCCATGTGGCCATGTGTCTTGGGGTGATTCTATCACCATGCTGTATACCCCATCGCCTGCTTGATCTCTAGTGTACCTCTAAATTGCAAAAGGGGGAGAGAGAAGCCGAGAGAACTCTGCAAAGCGGCCAGCTTGACCTTGCATCTAGAATGTTTTGCATTCTTTTCTCTCCCGATTCTGACAACATTTGTTGGTTAGAGGACTTTTGCTCTCTAGTCTCTTCGGCTTTCAGCGGAGAAGGGACTGTGATCTGCCTCAGCGGCTTCTGTTCCTTTTTGGACTGTTTTTGGCTTGCTTTTCATCCGGGACCAGCTCCCATCTCCGGACCTGCTCGGCGGGACCCTCCAAGGGGGATCGCCGGACCCTGCCTGGCCGGCCCGGCCCAGCTCAGGACTGCAGGTTTTACCTACAGAAAGAACTCTAAAATCCATAGTCCTCTTTTAGGGGACAGGGGAGGGGGTTTCAATATCCTTTTTTTCCCGTGACAGCAGGAGACTCTGTTTTGTTAAATAAATAGGTTTTTTCACTTTCACTCAAGAAATTATTTTCCCGAACTTGTGGGGGAGGTGCTGCCGGGGCCTGCTTGCCTGGCAGGCAGGAGAGAGAGAGAGAGATGCCTCTCTCAGGTTGTTTCCTCCTGGATTTGTGTCCAAACAGGCACACCATGCTACAACACGTACTGGAGCCAGCTCACTGTAAACAATGCTACCAAATCCGCACGGGCTGTGGTAAGTATGGGTGGCACAGCAGTGACCACAGTGCAGGCAGACCTTCAGGACTTGATTAGAACTTCACTGCCCAGTAATCAGATAATGGTAAAGCACTGCAGTCGTCACATCCTACATTGGTTCTCGTGGTTAATGAGCCAAGGAGTGCATCTGAGGTCAGCCTGCAAGCGTCAGCCAAACCCAGCCATTGCCCAATCCTTGCCATATGGGAACCAAAAACTGGAGTCTTTCACCGGTGGAAATTGCAGACACTCTTTTCCTTTCTGCATATTCCTCCTCTCTCCACACATTACTCCAGACAGTACTGCACGGATATTGAAATGCTTCTCCTATTTTTAACACTGTGAAGCATTTGGCTGGGAATTCTCCATGCTCTAATATGTATTTGATCAAAAATTTAGCTACTTCTAATAGTTTAATTGTAAAATGAACACTTCCTGCTCTCACAAATTATATTTCCATGGAAACTGCTCAGTACTGTTGCTACAAAATGAAGGGAGGGCTTACTAATGGATCTTATTATTTTTTTCTGAATTTAAAAAGAATATAGGTCAGAGTCTTGAGGCTTCAGTATTTCTCAATTTTTGCAGAAAAACACGTTTGGAGAATGAGGTATTCAAACCAATCCATAGTACTACAATTTAGTAACCTAAATTCTTGGCTCCATAGAGATTAATTCAAGAAGAGGTAGTTGAGGTGGAATTATATTTTCTTTTTAAAATGGCTCATACAGACTGATAAAAGATATCTATTATGGGATTATATATTTTTGATTTCAGAAGATGATTGCAGGTTGTGCTGATTGGGAACATTTGGAATACAGCTGGAGACTCCTGAAAACCAAGTACTTTATTTCAATATCATTAATATAATCCTTATTATAGGAAAAGCTACTCTGAACCCATCTCAGAGGCACTATCAGAATGAGGGAAGCATCTTGGCCTTTTGATTTGGGTAGTAAACTGGTGTGCTTGACACTGCCAGGAATTGGTAGAAATTAGGTAGCAGATAAACCCTTCTCATCTTTCCCTGAGGCAAGACTTCTGGCATTTGGTCCCCAATTAGGAAAATTCTAAAGCAAAGTCTCTCTCTCTTCTATCTGGTACCAGGGAAAGAGTTGTTGTGGTGTTGCTCAGGGTACTTCAGAGCCAAGAATCCTGACATGTCTCCTCTGCCCACTGATTTCTACTATATAAAGGAGACTTTATTAATCACCTAAAAACACCCCTCTCTCAGATCCACAAAAGGTGATTTCAGCTGTGGGTACTGCTCCTCATCTGAAGGCTGCCTGCAGTGGAAGCTGACAGGTATGCATATTCTTATCCTTAAACTAGCCTAAGGTTTTTTTCTTCAACTAAAGACGCATACTAAAAGGAAGACCATGAAAGGGCAGAAGTTAAGCAGTGCCCATGATCGCCTTGAAATCTATGTAGACGTCTAGTCAGTAGGTCCTGGATGATGAGCAAAGTAAACCATGTGTAAAACCAGTTCTGTTGATATAATTTTGCATCCAAAGGAGAGACAGCAAGACCCCATCCAGAAGTTAAACAAGGATTTAAACCAGAACTAAATGTATGTCGCTGAATGCAGACATGACAAGTTTACTTACTTTTCTCTTACCGAATGCAAAACAGTCTCCCACTTCCTTTGCATTTTTGCTGCTAATTAGCAAGCTTAGAAAAGAGAGAGCATATTCAAAGGAGTCAAAAGTGGGCAACTTTCTGATTATATAAAAAGATGCCATGGCAGTTGTCAAAGAAATCCCAACACAACTCTGCTAATTATATGTAGAGGTCTCAATTTGTTACTTTTGATCTAGGATTATATAGCTTGTTTTCCTCTTGTTAATTGACTAGTTCAGAATTTTCTGAACATTATATCATCTTTGATGTTCCTGCCTTTGTTCCCTTTCATCTATTGGCAGAACTCCATTTAGCAATACTAGCAATAGTTGATGACATCTGAAGTCCCAATATTTGTGAGTGAGAGTGTCAAAGAAGACTTTGGCTTGAGTCACAGCAGCTTCTGCTGGAAGATAAGGCTTCCTCAGTTGGTCTTCATGTATTTCAGAAAATGCTGGGGATAAGATGTCATGTTTTCTTGATCCTGATATCTGAATTTCACCCCGTAGCAAATGGGTCACAGTGAAAAAACAGCCCAGAGTGTGCTATTCCAATGAGTCTAAGGTTGTTAATACAGTGATCAGTATGAATTACTGGCATCACCCAAATTGGATGACATGCAGAGAGCACCTTTAGATGCCTTTGTTCTTATCTTCCAGTATGTTATCACCATGTTTTCCAAGGCCTTCCCTCTTAGTTTCACTCCTGCATGATGACACCAGTATTTGCCACGTAACCCAGTTTTGGGTTAATTTGTATTCTGAGAATCTTGAGGTCTATAGCACCTGTACAGTTTGCATATGAGAAAGTGTTGCTTGACTACAGGCAAACTGTCAAAAAGTATTGCAAAATTTCAGGCAAGAGTTCTTTTTACCTTCTTGCAATGATTTCATTTTATGGGACAGTTATTTCAGCTTACCCTGCTGATTTAGAAATGAGGAGAGTTAGCAGCACTTTGCCAATATCCCAGACTTTATTAATACACTTGCTAGATGAGGAGTTCAAATAGCTTTCCTTTGTGCTCTGACTTTTACAGCTTTCATGCCCAAAGAAAAGCCCACACCTGTCTGAAAAAGCTATTTCTGTAACACTGTTCAACCCGTGTGGAAGGAGAGCTGGGATTTACAGCCCAGCAAGGAGAGAATTAAAGCTGGCCTTCCCTGCTGCTCAGACATTCACTTCTACTTCAATAAAGCTCTACTCCTCTTGCCATACAATCCCTCCCCTGGCAGGATGTAAAGACAGAACTTGTTTTCACCATTGCTAGGTATTGCCCATCACTTGTTATATTAAAAGTTGTCAGACAGTAAGTATGTCCTAAATGCACTCCCTTTGCATTGTCCCTCCCCATGCTTCTCCCTCCATGGTGGCAGTGAAGAAAGGATTAAATACTCAGCTAGGCCTGGAGCTGAAAATGAATGTTTTTCTCCATCAGACATGGTTTGATAGGCCACCTGCCAGCTATGGCGCCAAAGGGGCTTCTTTTCGTGACCACTTATTACAAAACAAAAACCAAGTCCACTACTACCACTGCATAGAAAATAGTATTCAGAGACAGGTACAGGGATTTGATGGATGTCCCATTAATTCAGGACCTCCAATTATTCTAGGAGTCTTTTGGGGAATCATTCTGCAAGACCCATGCTTTTATGTGTTGCTTCTGTTGTTATCTAAATGTAAAATGTTATAACTTAGAGACTGACTAAAAGCCATTTCATAATGAGCAAAGGAAAGAAAGGTCTGTAATTCTATTTTACCTTATCTGGACAACAAAACTCAATTAATTCTTAGTTTTAGAATTTTTTTATACTATCATTGGCCAATACATCTCAGCTTGGTTCTTTTCAGCCTTGAAGGACAGTAAAAACTGCCCTCCTCACACTCCCTGCACAGATTCCACTACAGAGTGCAAATATAATATTAATTTAAGCAAATCGTTAATGCTTTCAGAGCACATTAGGGCCTGGATGCTCTGGCTCATTACACAGATTTCAGTGGCAATCTGTCTCCAAGACTCTGGCAATGCCAAAGAGTTAATATTGCACACAGGGTCCCTGTGAGAAGCCAGAGAGCAAAGGGACAACTCCTCCTGAGCCAGCAGAAGCAGCCCTGTGCTATTCCTTTAAGACAAAGACAAAAACAAACAAACAAACAAATCAAAACCAAACCAAACCAAAGAAGATTTCTGAATCTCTGACTCTGTTAATCCTTATTACTCCTGCAGAATGACTGTTTGTTCAGTCCTTTCTTGTCCTTTCCTTTAGTAATTATCCTGTTACTTGCCTTGCTCTTTTCAACTTAACATCCTTATTTTCTCTGTATTGGACTCAGATAAGGCATTAGGCAGATGTCATCCAAACCTGAAGATAAAAATATTTAGGGATTACCCAGTGTCACTTAAATTTTGTTCAATGTTAAAAATTTCATTTTTCTTTTAATACTACAGTCATAATTAGCAATTCCATAAACACTGCTTACAGCTTTTGACTTCTCAAAAGAAGGCAAGATTAACAACAAGGCCTCTAATACATGCACAGATATAGTTCTCACATGTAGAACAGAAGCTGAAAATGAGAATAGAGACACTGCACACACACACACAGAGAATCATGGCTTTGGAATCCATTAGGAGGAGTACTTTTGGCAGCAGCAATTGCTACCAGCTGTCTTACCTCTAAGTATTTTGTGATATACAGACCATGTTTTTCTCTTAAAATTGCACCATGAATCTTCTTTAAAAAGCCAATCATTGATGACATACCAGTGAGACCTTTTTTACTTAAAGCCTTGCTGTAAGGAATTTTAAAGCAGATAAATAAGGAGTCACCCTGTTTTGCCTAGTGCAAGAATGATGTGAATCAGCCCCACTGGCAACTACTTCCTTCTGAAGACTGAGTCAATTTACAGCTTCAAAAAGAGTAACTGATAATGACCAGTGTGTATAAACTGTTTCTTACATTTTCTTGATCAGCGTGTCTGAATAGTGATTTCCCACTGTTTCACAGTTCCAACGCCTAATAGCTTGAGAGTGTTTAAATATTAAATATAGCTGGAAGATCTGTTTTCCACAAACAGGGGAATCCCATTGTTTTAGCCCTTGCATGGTTATTGTACTATGAATAATTGAAGAAGCTGAATTGCAAGGTTAAGGCTCCAACTCTCACACAGATCTGAGAAGAGCTGGCTAAGAATTAATGGGAAAAAACCCCCGAACACCCAAAGTTTGATTGTTTGTTTCATTAACATTCGAAAATTGATATTATTCTTATAGCCAAATTACAGTGTATAATAAACAAATCATGAAAGCAGACACCCCATGTACTGATGCCATCAAGATTTCCAACAGTCTGTTTAGTTTTCTTGGCACAAAACCTAGGAACAAAAACGTTTCTGAACATAAAGGGCAGAGGCATGGGCATGGGTGGATTGCTAAAGCAAGGTTTCATAAGGACACCAAAAGCACTTCAGAGAAAGTCAGCTCTTCTAACACAAACACTGAAATCAACTTGGTTAGAAATAGAGACTTCCAAACATTTCCTGATTAATTTGTAGCTGTTGACTACATGGCTGAATGTGTTTTCTCCAGTCTCAAATGCAAGCCTGTGCTCAGAATTGTTCCACTGTAAACAGGGATGTGTTTACAATACCTTTTAGGAAGTGGGTCCCATGTTTATCTGAAGATAAACATATTTCTCTGAAGAAACTTACTTTTTCTTCAAGGAAATGTCTAACTATGAAATACCAAAAACACAATGGTAAGGTGCAATCTCTGTTGCATCATGTGTAAATGTTAAGAGGAGACCACTGGTGCTTTGACCTTGGCAGTTGTTTATTTCCAGCACTAATGTGGCAGAAAGTCCTCTCCTTCTTACACCAGAGACCAAGGAGTTTCAAACTTTGAATCAGCACTAAGAAAGTAAATACTTTTTGTTTAACTACCATGAAGCAAAGCAGACTAGGCTTAATTTCACTGTAAACAGATTTTGTGTTTCACTGTAAACAGAATTGTGTTTCCTTTCTTCCAGCCAAGCTTCATTACTCACTAGAACAAGAAAACAGCATTGGCATACCAGCCATTTCTTTAAAATAGAGACATATTAAAAACGTATTAAAGAAACCTAACACTCACAGGCAACTCATCTTTAAGGAACAAAAAGTCAAGTATTTAAAGTATCTTGTTTGTCCTGTTGGTGCTGAATTTTAATAGTAAGATGAGTTGTAAACTACAAAGTACCATATACAACAAACCAGGTTGCAGTTAAAAGGCACCACAGCCACCATTAGAAAATTTTGAGCATTATTAGTTCAGAGCCCAAAAAATACAGGAAGCACCTTCCTGGAAGAAACCACGGGGGCTCAGATTGCATAGGTGTGCTTTTTTCTTTTGAATTTTTTTGGGGTTGTCTTTTTGTGTATAAATGCCTTTGTGACCTTACACTAGGTCTTAAACTCTCAACTTACTTTTGCCATCAGGATAAGGTTCTCCCAATCCTCTGAAGAGTGTCGAGAGCAAAGATTCACCCACAAAAATTAAATTTTTTTGCTCTGGTCATTTACAAAAACAACTTTGCTTGTTTTTACCAACATAAACTTCTATGTAAAAATGCAAAGACTCTTCTCATTATGTTCTCCATGTTGAAAAATTCTTGTAGTACTCACAGTAGGATATGGAGATTTCAAATGAATACAACTCTTGCTAAAATCCTGCAAACTGTGGAGGAATTAGGATAGACTATGACACACAATTAAACTGCATGGAAAATTTAAACAAGCAAATAACTAATTTTTTTTTTTTTTAAACTAAAGAAACAAAGAATAATGCTTTTGTAGAAGACCTTTTCTGTCCATGTAGGGTTTAAAGGCAGCACTGTGATTGCTGATGACTAAACCGGATTGTCCTTTCTGTTTTGTGGAATAATCAGGAGCAATACAGTGAGAAATTAATAAAATCTCAAACGGAATCGTTCATGCACCACTTCTGCCTTTGTGGGCCATTTTGTGCAGTCATTTTTCTTTTCTGTTTTGGAACAAGGCTTTTTGGCTTTGCACAATGAACGTGTATCTTATGGAACATCTCTGTACTGCCTGGCTTTTCCACTCCCACAGAGTCACAAGATGGGTAAGATTGGCAGGGACCACAGCGGGCCCTTTGGTCCAACCTCCCTGCTCAAGCAGGGTCATCTCAGAGCACATGGCACAGGATTGTGCCCAGATGGTTCTTGAACATCTCCAGTGTTCTGTTCCAGAGTTTTGTCATCTGCACAGTAAAGAAGTTCTTCCTCATGCTCAGGTGGAGTTTCCTGTACATCAGTTTCCACCTGTTGCCTCTTGTCCTATTGCTTGGCACCACCCTCATCCTGCTGGCATCTTCCCTTAAGAAACTTACAGGCATTGATGAGATCCCCTCTCAGTGGTCTCTTCTTGAGGCTGAACAGGCCCAGCTCCCTCCGCCTTTCCTGCTAAGAGAGATGCTCCAGCTGGACCTGCTTCATGTCTCCCTTGTACTGAGGAGCCCAGAACTGGACACAGCACTCCACATGTGCCTCACCAGGGCTGAGTTCCTTGAATTTGATTGCCCCTGTACATTTGGAGGTGGAGGGAAGCAGATGGGCTGCGTGTACAGAGCGGCGCTGTATTAATCTGGGCAAGACCACAGACTGCTTCAGAGACTGAACGTACAACACCAGAGGAACCACCCGGGGCCACGAGAGCAAATGAGCATTCCTGGATGGGAGTCTATCAATTTCGGTTAATATACTGCACTCATACAAATAATTTGCTGTGATGCTGTGAGAAATACCGAGTAGCTCAGGCAGGGAGCAGTTCTGTTTGAATAACAACTATGCTCTTTTCATCTTAACCTCTGAAAAAAAGATGAAGTAGGCCCTGCAGGCAAACCATGGATGCTGGGATGCCATTAAGCTAATTCTTTGCATTAATGTTTAAAAAGCCAATGAATCTGTTGTTTTGCTTAGCTATATGAACTGTTTTGCACATGACAGCTGCTGGATACTGGGATTAATTGATAGATTATTATGTGTCCTCACAGTTTCAAACTATTAACCTTCGGTAGCATTTTACAGCTAATCTTATCTGAAAAGGAATATTGCACTAAAAATTCTGAGGATTTTTTTCTGTCTTCCCTAGCAACATTTATCAGACACTGAATTTGAAAATATCTATGTTTAAAAGAAATTTTACTGGAGTTACAACCTTTTTTTCATTTAAATTCTTCATGTGGTTAGAGATGACCATGTTCTGGCAAGCTTAATTTTTTATCAAGAGAGATATTTTAGGAAACACAGCAACTGTAAAACATAGACTAAACATCCATATATACTGCCTAAATACTGGCACACCCTGTTTTTTTCCACATGTTGGCCCCCAGAACAAGAATATAGTAAGGTCATGGCAAGCCTCACACAGAAACAGCCACAGAAATTCAGCTTCTTTTGCTTTGTGGATCACCGCAGTGTCACAAACAGCAGAGAAGTAACCCAAGTAGTGTCCCCACCCATTACAGGAAGAGGGAAGATGAAAGAAAATAATTTACCACTTTGCGGGCTTTCTGGGCTCCTCTTGTCCACCATTTTTACCCAAATTTGTATTATGGAAAGACCTCAAGAACACTAGCCTGGTGCATTTTTCATTTGTTTTGATATAGGGATTGAGCTATTTTAATATTTCTAGTGATAATTTTCATATGAGTTCTGCTAACAGAGTCTTAGAGTCTATAAAAATACCCTGGGTGTGCTTGCTGTAGGTCTCGGGTGTTGTCCATCAGAGAGCCAGGAGACCAAGTGCTGCTAAAAACAGGAACAAATCCCATCAGATTCCCCTGCACTGTGCTGTGGGAGCCCCTCCTGTTAAATTCTGCTGCCAGGCTGAGGTTTTCTTCTGTGTCTTCTTTCTGTGCCCTGCTGTGGATTGACCTTCTTATGAGGCCCTGTAAAATTATCCTTGTCAGGAAAAGTCTTGATTACTCCCTTTCTGTCCACCATGATCATAACTATACCCATTACATGCAATGTGATTTGTACAGGAGAGCTGAAAAATGTTCTTTTAAAGAGCTTCAGGCACATAGTCTGCTCAGAGCTTGTTCCTGGTTTAATTTCTCAAAGTTAAAAGGTGCTGTTCCTTACTATAATGAGACAGAAATCTTACTTAGGTAGGAAAAAGGATTCTCCAAGACAGCCAACCTTCATTTTATAGCTTCTTTCCAGCTGTGCATGGGATTCATCACAACCCCTTCTTTTCTCCCATGTGTTCCCTGCAAGCGTAGTCTCTTCCTTCAGTCAGGTATTACTCATCTGTATGTGATTGTTTCCTCTGAACTCCACAAAACTCAGATATCTGTAGAGTCACCTCAGGCCTTTCTCGAGACAGTGGGATTACAGGCTCTAAAAACATGACAAATATATTCTCATTTTGATGTTATGAAATGCCAGCACACAATTTCTAAATATGTGACTCCTACAATAAATGTAGTGGGTTTTTGTGTTTTGTTTCTTTTTTGTTTGTTTGGGAGTTTTTTTGTAGAAAGTACAAAACTTGCTTGACTTTTAGTGCCTTGAAAGGGCAGTAGACTGCAGGACATAGCTGTCAAATATGAGCTGATACAGATCCAGTTGTGGCTTTCTCACTATTCAAGACTGTGCCCTTTTTTCCCTGGAAGCTGTTTTCAAATGAAAATGCATCGTGCAGAACAAATAATAGTTCAGGCAAACATTTTTATTGCCTGATAACCTTGCCTAGCACCCTTCAAGAACAAAAAGACAAAATCTTCATAAAAATTGGGTGTAAGTTATGTGACAAGCATGGAGGAGAGGACATAAAGAGGTGATTTAGCTACAGCCTCTTCTCCCTTGGAATTGTAAGCCCTTGATAAAGAGACACAAGTACTATCTCCGAGCTGCAGAGCAAAAGAAGACAAAGTATATTGTCTACAATCTTGTAAGTCGGTGATGAAAACATAAACAGACATAAATATTTAGGAATGCTTTGCTTAAGAAAGAGCCAGAGGACTGAATGCTGTTGCCTCTAGGGGCTCTCCTGTGATTGCCTCCATACCTTAGAACTACATCTTTATCTTCTGTTTACACTTCAGTGTTCCTTGAAAGTTTATTTTATTTAAAAATATTTTCTATTGTTCAGTCTCTTATAGATGGATGTGAGGGATCTTCAGTCTCTGTCCTTCTCTACCTGTGAATGCGATGGCAAATTTTTTGCTTATGGACCATTGGGACAGTTTTGAAAAGGAGAAAATATTTTCCTCTCTTTATTAGGAGCTATATTTTCTTTAAGCTAATAGCAAAGAAAAGAATCAGTCTCTGAACTGATTGTGATACAGAGTCAGCTCCCACACTGTATCCAAACTGGCTTAGAACCTAATTTATAAAAAGCTGATGACACTTCCACCTGAAGACTGAATACGCCATGTGTTAAAAGTCCCACTACATAATGCAAGAGAAATGCATATAGTGTCAGCACAATTCTGAGGACTCTGTTAAAGATTTAAGAGTTTGTCTCTGCAGGAACTGAGAGGGCACAAAAGTTACTGACCAAAAAATGACATCAAAATGCACTTAAAGGAAAAAGGATAGATTGGTCTGCGGTCCCTTTTTTACTGTTTTGAGAAAGCCGATGGCACCTTCAAATGCTATAGTATGAATAATGTAAATACAGTAGAGAAATATATTGAACTTGTTTAGTGAGATCCAGAGATAATTCCTGGACCTCCTTCTTCACATAGCCAGTTACCAACTCAAAGCTGCCATCACACTTTTTTAATGCAGTTCCTTTAATTTGTGTGGCTAAGGTGACACAGCAGGATGTATTAAACTCAAAGATCTGGTAATTTGGCACAACTTCCCTTTTGTAATAGCTTGGGCGGTGTGGTTTGTGCCCAGCCAGAACAGAGAGGAGGTAGCTGTCTGCTCATACAGGCTTGGGTACTTCCATCTGCCACTTAGAATCTCTGGAACAGTTCAGTTTTCACAGCACCATCTGCACTGAAACATTTCTAGGAATGGATGGCATTTTGGGACTACTTGGCATCCCTTTGTCCTCCCCCGTTCAAAAAGTGAGTGCTATTTTAGGAGGAGAAGCACAGTTAATGAAGGCTTTTCCATCCTACTACACAAAAACATCTCTCTCTTCATGGTTTTGAGCTGTAAATAAGTTAAATCAAGTACTCCTGAGTGCTGGTCAACTACATGGCTTGAACTCGTAAAACAGGAGCTTTCAGAGACCATGACAGCTATTTCAGTCTTCCTGGAAGGTGAAAGGCTGCTTGAATTCAGGAGATAAGAAGGTCAGATGCAGAGGTTTCTCTCCTGCAGTGTTTATAGAAGTATTCTGCTTCTGTTAAAGCGTGGAAAATGCATCCTAAGGACATTGTTATCAGCAGTACATCAGTACTTGTCTCTTTCTACTGCCATAAAAGAGACCCCAGAAGGTGTATGGCATTCTGAGAAATACCTTTTTCACAGTTACCTCAGAGTCAGAAGCAACTTGGAGAAGTAAAATGGCTTGTGGGCCAATATGTCCCCATGTCCTTCCTAAGCTGGGAGCCCACTGGGCACTGTCAGCGAGGTGGTGGGGAGCTCTTTGCCCTGGATGGGAACATCATGGTGGTCTCCTAACCTGGTCTGAGGTGCTGCTGATCACAGGCTGACCAGAACAGCACGAGAAATTTTCTTCCTTCTATTTGGCCAGGTGGTTAATTGTATTCATTTTTGGTGTACCTTTCTCTGTGCCATTTTTAAAACATAAAATACCTGTGTATAAACTTTTCAAATCAAGGCACCTGTGTGCTGTTGATTTATAAACAATTTAAAAGTGTGTAAAGAGAAAGGAAAAAAAGTCTTTCTGCATGACTGTGGATGGTTCTGCCTTTAAATTATGCTTCAAATCAGGAGAACACATGCTGAAGAAGCATACATTAATTATAGGTAAAATCTACACATCTTGGCTTAGTCAGCATCTCTTGCATTTCCTTAGTAGATATCATAGTGTTACTTCTATCTATATAATGTATATAGATTCTTCTATCCCTATATCTGTATCATACTTCTATCTATGCAATGTACAAAAGAGAATATGAAATATTCCAACACATGGAAATTAATAAGATTTCTAGATGGAAGTATGAAGTCTATTGAACAGGCTGCTAATGTATTTGGATTTATTTCAGAGATATTCATTATCACTGGGCAGACAATGCTAAACTACATTTAAACTGATTTTTATTTTACAAGCAGTAAAATATTATGGAAAGATAATAAAATGCCATCATTTAGACTAATACTTCAGATAAGTCCCACAAAGGCTATGAGTATTTATACAACATTTTCTTTTGGCAAGATATTAATTTTCAGTTAAATTAATTTACTTGAGTGCCTGAAAGGCAGATGAATGAGGCAATCCAGAGGAGATCCAAGATGAGCAATTGCTCTGCACATGAAGAGCCTGCAAATCACAACTGCTGAGGTACAGGTTTTGATGAAGTGCAGGAGGGGAGGGAGTCCACCAGGAGGGACACCTGTGAAGCACACAGGGATTCACCACACTCTCAAAGGACTGAAGGAGATGAATGGCAGGTTTTTTCCTATCTTCTCTTCCATTCTTTTACTATATTCCCTTCTACCACTCAATTACACTTCAGCAGTAAAAAACAGTAATAACACATTAATTTGTCAAGAACCTGCACCCAGGTTTATGGTTGGAATTTATTTTTTACATTCTGCTCTCCCTCCACCATTCTAAATACCTGATGTATGATTTGGTATCTCCATAGCATGTCTGCTCTTTTCTTCTGTATGTCTCTCTAACACAAAAGACCTAACATAAATATAACTGAAAGTGAACAAGAAGCCGCTGTGTCTTAGCGAATTTCTGCATTTGATCTGAAGCTAAAACAATAGTATAACATGTGGACTTGGGTTGTTTCTGACAGAACACAAGAATACCTGCTGTCAAAGGCACAAGAAAATTTCTTCAAGCTTCAGAAAACAGTGACTGAAATCTATCCTTGAGCAACACCAGAACATATTATTGAATGCAGGATTGACTCTGATTGCATATCCCTTCTTAAAGTTGTTTCTTTCCAAATATCAGCTTCAGAATTTAGAAACTCATTTTATCGCTTTTCCACAGAAGTGGAAAAAAAACCCCAAACATTTTCTTATAGTGTCTGAAGAATTATTGTGACCACTATTCAAACAAGGTAGTTGCTTTTCCTTTACCCATCTGAAATCAGGGAATTTACTTACATTGTCCTAGTGGGTTGTTGATTTCTGTCATGACCAAACCACCCAGCTTTTGCAGTATCTTTCTAAAAGCTCTGCCTTTTGAAGACAACTTGTTCACGAATTTCATTTCTCTTCTAGGAGAATAATACTGCATTAGCCTTTATATTAAGTTCAAGACAGTCTATTCAAAATATTGAACCCGAGAGGACATAAGTCTAATTTTATGTTTTCAAAATTTGTTGTGACTTTTCTAACGGACAATAAAAGCAATTGAGGGCAGGTTTCCTTAACCAACTTGGTAATAAATGTTTAGCTGACCTGAGAGCTGCAGGAAACATAATACAGCAGGACACAGATATCCTCAGGTCCCCAGATTTACTACTTTATTTACGTATTTGAAGTTAGAAGAAACAATTAGGTGGGCAGTTACTTTTCATTCAGTGCTGACAAATTGGCAGGAAATGCCTGAGATGCTCAAGGCAGAATGCTTCACTTTGGATGAAACGCTTCATGAGCAGCAGCACTCAGTGCCAGGGCAGGGAATCCTGGTGGGTGAGGATTTGAGGGGGTGGCACTCCTGCACACGTGTGGGACAGGAGAGCAGAAGGCATGGAGTGCTGCAGAGGGAGGAAGCCTTCGGCAGCCTGAGGAGATGCCACCCTGAAGGAGCAGGGAGCGAGCACATTGAGGGATGACAAAGAGAAGGTTGAATTTTCACCAATTTTGTGCATGCTAATGCAAAAGGACAGGGCACTTAACACAATTAATATTAGCAGGTAGGTAGAGAGCAGGGCAGAATAGTTAAAGGGCATGGCAGAGGACAGATAATTTGAGTCTATTAAAGTCAATGGGGCATGCTCAAATATACCCTAAAGCCAAAGAAATCTCTGAATCATTATCCTTGAGAAGTCACGGAAAGCTGGAGACAGGCAAGCACTGTGCTTTCCTTAGCATAGAAAGAGTCCAGGGAATCATAGATCAGCTTACTTCACACCCTGGAAGATGCCAGAGCAAATATTAAATGATCAATTTGTAAGTACATAAAGGGTAGCAAGGTGGTTAGTAGACAGCAGTTCTCATGTAGCTCAAAATTGTTTAAAAAGTGTATAGAGGTTAACTCTTCTCCAAGGTTGTAAAGAGTGAAACAAGAATAATTGGTTTGTTTCACAGCAAGGAAAGGTTAGAGGCTAGACTGGAGTTTAAAGCAACTTCCTACTTAATCACAAGGACAGCAAAGTTCTACAAGAATGCCTATGAGGTTTTCAGTAACGTGTCAGGCAAATATTTGCTAAACAACACTTCAATGTGACCTCAGAGCAAGAAAGAAAAATTGCAAAAATATGTACTCCATTTCTTTATTTGTCAGATTCTGTTTTGTGTATTTTGAGGGGATTTTCCTCACAGTTTTTGATACATCTATATTTTTCTTATATATTTGCACATATTGTTTTCAAAGGCAGTCCCAGACATCTATTGTAACTCCTGCCAGCTCAGAACTTTATGAAGACCTTCAGTGTATGCAATGACTTGAAGACCTCAGCTCATCATCCATAAGATTATATGAGAATACTGCTTTACACTTAAATAAATAAGGGGTGGATACAGTTCTACTTTATGACTTTATAATCCTTGTAAAAATAGAGAAAAACTTTGCAATGGGACCAAAGTGTAATCTGACTCAAAAATAAGAGAATGAGAATCACTTTTTTGTAACACTGATATTCAAGAGCTTGATGAATTATCTTTAAATGTTCAAGACTGGTCATATGACAAAAACCAATAGATACTTACTTCTAGTATCAAAACCAATTTCAATTTAAAATGTTGTTGAAATTTAGTTCTCTTTGATGAGTTTTAAAACATCCTGTTCTTATTTTGCATTGTTTAAGGAATTTTCTATTGTTTACATGAGCAAGAATACAAGTAACAAACCGACAGGAATTTATTAACCACTCAACTCAAGTCTTAGGCTCCCAATGAGCTACTTTGGCTTTACTGAAAGACAAGAAATAATGCAAAAACTTTTAATTAGGCCTCCTCTTCCATGCCTTCCTGGAATACCCTTTTTCACTTTGAACAGACCTACATGAGAGCATGTAGCTTAACACCAGCCTATTCCTAAAACAAGCAATCACTTTTTAAAACTCGTTACATCCATTTATAAACCCAGAATGGCTTTAAATTATGCCAGAACGTATTGTGTTGATTTACAACAGCATAACTGAAAAAAGGCTGTGATCCGTGATTATGACAGAGCTTGGGTAAGTTTTAGATGTTTCCTCACACCTTGGCAGGCTTTGTTTCATATCTCACACATGACAGGAGAATGCTGTCATCACAGCACTGCCACAGTTGTATTACTACATGCTAGATATTACTCAACATATATGTCTTTTCTCCATCCAGTAAAGTGACAAAGCTTAAAAAACCTAAAGCAATTCCACCTTTTCTTTATTTCTCTTACACCAATTTTTAATTATTATTTCACAGTAATATGTACTCATGATTGCTTTTTTCCCCCTCTTTCTTTTCCATTTAAATTGTGAACACTTGAGATTCAGTCTTTCGATACCTAAATGCAGATTTACAAAACAACCTCAGTCTCTCACTCCACTGACTTTGTTTTGCGTCTACACCTACACGCGGAATTTTATTCATCTGAATCAAGATTCTCCTAAACATCACTTGGCTAATCTCTTATCTAGGCATGCATCCCTAACACAAACACAAATTATGCAGAATCTGGTTTTATAAATAAGTGATGCAACAAAACACTTGGGCTCACGATCATCCTCTGCACTGCACACCTAAGGTCCAGTGTTTTGCAGGACTGTGACCCAGTGAGTAACACAGATGATAACGTTTGTATCTGCAATTAGCTGTTGCCACCGAGAAAAAACCCAAGCATATATTAAAAAACATCAAAAGTAGATGGGTAGAAACATTTTGGAAGAATAAGGCTCATTTCTGCTTATATTTATAAAGCATACCCTGTCAGAACCCACAGGACTTATCAGATGGAAAACTGCTTTTCTCCTAAACCAACTCTTACTCTGGAGAACTTGAAGTCTCAAGCAGGTTCCAATGTAAAATCCATCTCACAGAATGTGTTAGGTTCAAGGAAGCACAGTAAATACGATTCTTTATATACATAAAATCTGTAATTCCTGCAGTGCCTTTTACGCAGCCTGACTATCGCTTGCTGAGGTACTCCTAGAAAAATGTTAGTCTGAAAAAGAAACTTAATTGTGCACAGCAGAACAGGAATGGTCATGGACTGCATTATTTTCCCTTTTAATTTCAACAGACTATGTGACAGTGTTGTTTTAAACCCGGTATTGTAGGAGAGATTATTTTTATTCTACATGGGAGTGAGTTAATGGACTGTTCTCTTACAGTTATGCAACATGAGAGACGATTAATTTTATTTTGCACAATAGCAGTACTTCAGAAATAATAACATTGTATTAATTCCATGAGTACAGTTAAATTCTATCATCATCTTTTTAATGTCAAACACTAGGTTTTCCCCTCAGACAAGGAATTAAGACAAGGTATCTTGGTTGCTTGTTCTGCACTCAATTTACTCCATGCTCTCTGCCTCCTGGTCTCCTTTTTTTAAGAATATTATTTTCATCAGTTCTTCATCAAATGAAACACCAAGAGTGCTTGACTTCGGTAAAAGAAGTGATGAAAACAGATGCTTTTACCTCTTAAAATCAGTATTCTAACCATTTTGGAAAAATAGGGCTCCTGCAGCAAAACACTGGTACCAAGGAGTGTCATGCAGAGTGAGGGGAAGTATGCTGCTGAAATGTTATTTAATTCACCAGCTTTCATAACACCACAGTGCCATAGCAGGACTGCTGAACTAATCAATTACCGCATGTAACTGTCTCACAGGAACAGCTGCACAAATAGATTGAACATTGCAGAGATCACAGGTGCTGGGGTTTTAAGTCAATCATCTGTGCAAGCACAAATGTTTGAGGGCAGCGTCTCACATAACATCCTCTCAGACAGCATGGAAACAGGCTTACCACAGTCACTTTAGACATTTCTTACACTGACAACCTACACTTTCCAAAAGTCTTATCTGCGGAGCCAAAGTGTAATGCTAACAAATCTCTCTAAAAATCAATTTAGGTTAGGTCCCGATACTGAAAGAATTATTTGTGTAGAAAAGCAATGACTAAAAAAACCAGGAAGCAACCTTCTTGCTCTCCATTTTTTCAATCATGAAAGTACCCTGTATAAGGTCTGTATTTCTGTAATGAAACTGTAAAAAAACAACATGGCTGGTAAATACTCCATAACCCTAGATTTCTACTATGTGACACAGAAATGCAAGCAACTTCTTTTATATTTAGAAGCAGTGAACAATTCATGTTAAATGATGAAACTAATTAAGAAATTATTACTCCTTTTTACTCTAAGTGGAAAAGCAGAAAACCCCCATCTCTCAGAAGAAGGAAGAGCTGCAAAGCCATCCTAAGCCGTTTGCTCCTCAAACCCTCAGTTCAGAGGAAGAAGTCAGCCTGGATCTCAAACCCTGCATATTTTATGCAGTATTCCACAGAGGAAGTTGTACTTTTTTGCATTGAAAAGTAGCATGATGGAATGTATAAAACAAGAGAGAACAGCATTCAAACAAGTCAGTGCTAATCGTGACAGGACACATCAGTACTTGCAAAGCAGTTGGTGCCCACCAAGGGTCAGACCATCATCCCACTGCCTGCCATAACACAGAGGAAACAGGAAATGTCTCTGCAAGAAAAGAATGAAAAAAGAAAGAATAGCAAATGCCAGCATGTTTGCCTGACCTCACTGCAGACATATAGAGAGGGTGAAGAAACACAGACTAAGCCCTAAGCAACTCACTCTAAAATCTAGTGAAATTACTGGGTTTTTTCCCTGTGCCTGAATAAGCAGGCAGTGAAATCTTGAGTGTCAATGCTTCTGAACACACCCCAAAGTATTCCCTGTGAACTTAATATGTAAATTGAGTACTACTAAGTACTTCCCAAAGACCTGAACTACATTTACTCATAATTTACAAAACACAGTTAGGATACACAGGATCTATCATATTGTTTCACAAGACTGACAGTAGCTGGGACTAATCTGGAGCCAGATTTTGACACTGCTGAAGTCCAAGACTGCAATCCTATTCCCTTCAGTATAGGCTTCATTTTGTCTGGCTGTACACAAGAGGAGGCTGCTAGAAAATGCCACAGACATCCTGAGCAGAGGGAACTAAACTGTGATCATTCGTGATTCTGCTTAAAGGCCAAAGTGCAACCAACCACTCCAGGGGCATGACAGGTATCTGAGGAAAATGAGCTGCAAGCCAGTCACCAGGGTTTCTCTGAATCTGAGTCCACATGGGACTGAGCTTAGGTTTAGGCTTCTTATGACTAATTATCTAATAGATACCATAAGTGAAGGCAATAGTGCAAAGGTTGTAAAAGACAAGCCCTAAAAGCATTGTACTGAGAGAAAACGCAGAGTTTTTAAATGAAAGCCAAATATTGTGTTCTCATGCAGTCTCTTTTCATTAAACCTGTTGTAATTCGTCAGCATCACAATCCTGAATTTAAACTTCATTTTTATTAGGAATGAGGGTGACTTGTTCTCCCCCTCACCAGTTTGTTGATTGTTAGAGGGGAAAACAAGATAATTTTGTCGTCTTTGTCCTGAGGCTGCACCCAAGAGTTCAGCAGCTGTCTCCCCCTCCTCCCTCTTTTTCTGCTGAATTGGAGCAAGTGCTTCAGCAGCTACATGGCAAGACATATAGATGTGGAAAAAAGGACTCCTTGAGCATATTACGTTTTTTTTAAATTACTCCATCTCTTGCCAGCACAAGGTGGGATCTATGACTGGTCTGGAAAGCCTAACAGAGGACAGGAACAAAGTGGCAACTGCTTAACCCACATTGCAGCAAAAGTTATTTGTAATACAGACGTGAATCACCAAAAGGCAATGAGGTAGAGACTGAGCTAGATTAGGTAAATGGAATGACATTCTTGAAGGCAGCTTTAGCTGGTCCATCTAAGAGCACTTAGCTCATCACTTATAACCCAGAGCAACCTCCAGGCTGCCCTAGATTTTATTGTCAATAGCCTCAGATTACCTTTTTAAATATCCATGAAACAGAGCTCAGGGAAGCTCTTTTTTCCAAAGTTTCCCCAGCAAATCCCACCTCAAAGCAGAGGAGATGGGGTTTTGGAGAAAGGGTCAAGTTTACTGCATAGGAATCATTCTTGGGCAAAAGTGATTAGGATAGGACAATAAAACAAAATCTCTTGTCATTTTCAAGTTTACTGCAAGAACAAAATTGCCAAACCACATGAGAGCATAAAGGCTTACATGCTTTCAGGAAGACTGAAGAAAAACCACAGTAAATGCTTCTTTGACAGTAAATTGTCGAAAATATTGAGTCATCATACCGGATGAGGAGCTGTACTTTTCCTTTAGTGCTGCTTGAGTCCACATTCTTGCTGAATTGCTGTGGCAGGTCCATTTGTACTGCAAAATGAAAAATCATCCAGTATCTGCAGGATTAGAAGTAACGAGATTAAAAGGGAAGAATTGCTATGTACCTAAAAGCAAAGAGCTCTAGTTAATATGGCAGGTGAGCTTTGACCAGTTTCTTCATGACCTGCCTTTATAGTTAGAGATTTTAAGAAACTAGAAAAACCCTGCCTTAAGTCTGAAAATATCTAGATTAAGATTTTTCTTACTGATATTCAGTAAAATCTGAATTTCTCTTTGCTATGATCAGTGAAAGACTATACCAGATGAGTTGGTGTATCTTCCTGCTCAAATTGATGATCACCCACCAGCTGAGATGTGGTAGCTCTCCAAACATGACTGTGTCACTTAACCTCAGACAGTAACACGTGAGCTGATCGTGCAGATGCTGTTTAGGCTCAGTGCAGCAGGACTCACACACACAGTTTGGAACAGCTACCCCAGGATAAGACCAAGGGCACTCCAGGAGCACCTGTTTCTTTCCACTGACTTCAGTATGAACTTCGACAGCTAGCTCAGACACAGACCTGTCTGACAGAGAGATCTAAATTTAGAGCAGTGAAACCCTCCCAATGTGCACTCCGAACCCATGGCACACTGGGAGTAACTTGATGTAATGAAAGAGACTTAAATAACATTACTTGGTATTTTACATGTCAAGCACACGAATGAACAATTGCTACAGCTCCACTGACACACATTGACTATTTTACTTGCTGAGTTGTGGTAATTTCACTGTGAGAGTGAGCTGCAAATCTTAAAATATCCTCCAGCCCTTGGCTACATGGGAGGACTAAGGGAGACAAAACCCTTGGACTTGGGTTTGGGTTTTGTGGGGGTTGTTTTAGCATCTGAACATTGTCATAGATTTGGCAGGAGGAAATATGGTATACTGGTCATAAAATAAACAACATTTCACAACATCATATTATCTCTTTTTTTTTTTTTTCCCCCGAACACATCTGAACAGCTCTAGCTATCCAAAGCCTCAGCACATCTTAATTTCTCTCTTATGGGTGGGTGGGGGAATCAAGATCAGGTAGCAGACTGATGTTGATTATGGCTGAGCAGACAAGGTTTGGATTCCCAGCCAAGAGCAAGGTATCATATGTCCTGAATGTTTTCATCTCTCTGTTTCTCTCTAGATTTTTCATATGGCATTTTGCAGCTGTCTTCTTGTATCAGCTTTTAAAGTATTCTGTTATTTGTATTGCACCCTTATATGTACTGTTGTCAAAGTATTTTCTTTATATCAATTTGTTCTGAGATACACAATGATAAATGGCATCCAGAGCCTTGCTTTACCTGGCATTCTAACAGCTGGACTTGGTGTTGTCTACAACCATCCTTCAGGGCTCAGTAGAGAATGTTGAATATTAGAGTAAAACACCATGCAAAAAGCATGCACTGCCCAATCTTAAAATCCATTCCAAAATAATTTAATTGATTTTCCTTATGAATGCTCAGTTCTCCTTTCAATTACCTTTTACCCTTCTGTACTCATCTTTCTATTTAATTCAATCCAAAACCTATGTAACTAATCAGATAAGGCTATAGTGCCTTCATATATAGACACATATATATGTACATACATCTATTATTCCTTTGTGTACCCAAGGTGATTTTTAATACATCCTCAAATAAAAGCACATAAATGGCTGGTTTGGGTCTGGACACCTGTTGTTACAAATGAACAAGGGTACTGATAGCATTTTCTTTATTAGCTTTTGCTAGACCAGAACTACAGATGGCAAGGAACAAAGCAGGCCTGGTATAAAATGATAAAACTGCTCTTAAGTAATAGGAGCTGCATGAGTTAAAGTCTGAAGTCTCCATAATACTTTTTCCAACAGTGTCTGAAAAGCCTTCAAGGGTTATTCATGCTAAGTGAGAGAGAGAGAGAATCGTAACTTCTGAGGAGTTATAAACCCAAAGCGGGCTTGCTCATTCAAGATTCACAGCAAGGCACTATCCCTAGAAACACTTGATCCTTCTGGAGCTTACCTGCTCGCAGGATTTGCACGGAGATCCTGTGTTCACAGACCGGTTAAACAGGCAGAGCCCCGCTGAGGTCACTGGAGCTGTGTCCCCAGTGCGACTCTGGAATCACCGCTACAGGATTCCCGGTGCTGGCATGAAGGCACCCTAGCTAGCTGCCAGGAAGTTTGCACAGTGAGCAAAGCCCACAGAGTGAGGTCTTTGCAGGAGCTCACTTTGCCTGTGCAGCCTGCTTGGGACAGCCTAGAGCATTGTCCTTGAGGGTTAGGAGGGCACATCCCAGGTGTTACTGTGGACGGGGATGTGGCACTGTGCTCTTTAGCAGCCCCGAGGCAGGCTGCTGCTCCCAACTCTGCAAGGAGACTGTGAGTGCACCAGGCACGGATGTGAGGGAGGCCATGGTCCATTCCTCCTCAGTAAATCCATCCAAGAGAGTGTCAGGAAAATTAATCCACCAACACCAGAGGTTTATGTCCAAAAAGGAGATAGAGGAGTCCCATTACTTTATTTAAATAAAGGGAGAGGCCATGGGGCATTCCCCTGGGGTCTCTCAAATTTTTGGAGGATGCAGCCTCCTTTTTATCCTAATTTCCCGACCGTATTTTCCCTCTCTCTTTCCCCATTGGCTGAGGTACTTGAGAGGTACAGACTTCCTGGAACACCTAATTCTTAAGATTGCCTTCTAATGCATACCCCCCCTTGCCTTTTTTAAAAATTCCTATGGAATTTATGGTTCCCCTCATCGATTCTTTCACCTTTTGATTTTTAATTTCATTTATTTCCAGACCTACCCTTTACTGATAGAGACAAATCTCTCTTTCCATTCATCAATCAGTGGAACCCTTCCCACTGTTTCTTTTATCTCTTAGTGCTAGTTTTTATCTACCAGCAGGCCCACAGCTTATTTGTAAAGACAAGTCCCTTATTCCTTTCAAGAGGAACAAAGCGTGTTGGGCATCTTCAGAAAAGCCTGATTGAGTGAAAATTTGCCTCACGTGGCAAGGGGGAAAAAAAACCTCTCCATTTGTTGTAGTCAGCAGCTGTCTAAAGAGCCCCAGGGTAAATTTCCCAGAGTAGCCATTATGCAAAGTTCTCGCTTCTGAGCATCAGAGGAAAAGTTCAGCAACTTTCATCCAAAAATCTGCTTCCCTAGGGCACATCCCACCTTTTCTGACACGCAAGCAAAATGGGTTTCTTTTACCAGCTCTCTGTGCGTGTTCATCACTTTGTGCAGCTCTGCTGTCCTCCCACCACCCCTCATGCTCCCTCTTGGGGAAAGCTATCTGTCACAGTAAAAGCACAAAAGGGATGTGGCAAAGCCACAATTTCTCAGGTTCATGAACATAGTTTTCTGCTGCAGGACATATAAAAAGGAAAAAAGTAATATAACTGCCAAATCTTTAGGTACTGTAAATGAACAAGAATATGGATTTATTTATTTTGTCATTTTCACAGAGATGCTACAAGATGAATCATGATTCAGGTTGAAGTAGGAAATTTTAAGGACTGAAACTCCAAGAACAAATAAACCAAATCAATTCAAGATACCAGATCCCAACTTAACTAGTTTCTCTCAAAGCACATTTCTTTTATAATATCCTGGCAGTGAAATATTAAAAGAAATGCATTTTAAAGGATCTCAAGGGCTCTGCTAGATTATCCTTCCCTTGCTGAAACAGCCAGAAATAAATTTTCAAATGTCATGTGTCAGAAAAAGTGTAGTTAACAGGGCAAAAGACATCACTTGTTTTGAAAATTCTGCTGCTGAATTAAAAAATCCTCTGACCTGTGCTCAAACTGTGTGTGACATTTCAGCTTAATACGGAGAGGCACAATAGAACAAGTAGTGTTTGGAAAAATAAGACGTTTTGAAAATGCTCCTCCAGGAGCTTCATAGAAATGAGCTTTTTTTGTCCTATACTTAGCTCTCAGGTCTAATTACAATGGACCAATTTCATTACTAATGGTACTCCTGCTCCATGAATCTTGGTTAAGTCAGTGGCCTGCAATTTGGGGCTATCAGGAACTGCATACAATTTTTGTTTTATTTTAAAACTATTTTAAAGTACTGTAAGAATGTAAAAGTTTTTTGTAGTCATGCATCACATGATTTGAAGCAGTGGGCAGATAATGATTCCTGAATTATAATCTTAGCACTTCAGTTTTCCTGAAGCTGGATGGTTAAGTATTTTAGTGTTATAACTGAGTAATGCCAGCTAGGGCTTATGTCTCTATTTGAGTGACAAGCAAAGATATGAAGACATGTAGAAATATATGTAATAACTTAATAGATTGAGTACTGCTACTCACTTTTTGATGCTCTTGGTCCACACATGAACAGTGTAGTGGTGAATCCTTAGGCAAAATTCCTTCTCTCAGCCTTGATGCAGTTGCAGCACAGGTGTGGCAAAAAAAGGTGCATTGGAGTGTGATTAAAATCATAATAATTGGTGACACTTGGTGGAAAATGGGACATTTTTGCAAGTATACTGAAAGCATTTAAATTGAAAAATTAGGTAAATACTCACTGAGAACAAAACATAGAAATCAGTATAGATATTGTCCAGATTAACAGTTTCTAAGAGGCCATCTTGAGCAATAAAATTGCTTTCTAGATTGAAAACCCACTAACTGTATGATGGAGCCAAAAAAGAGCATCTGAGAGCAAGGACCTCATTAATGAGGTCCTGAGATGAGAGAAATCAATAAACAGTGCTATTTTAATAAAAATAAGGTAATTCAATATCCATAAAAAAAACTGCAAGGAGTGAATATGCTGCTTGCAGAAAAGGTAATAAATAAAATCACAATAAATAAAGTAACTTAACAGCCGTATATCTTCAACAATCAACATGGAGAACACTCCACAATTGGAGGAAGCAAATAAGGGCAGTGGTAAATGTAGCTGGGGCAAGCTTTTTGAAATGACAGTTTTAACACCAGAGAGCCATGCTAAAGCCATTTGAGACTTTCAAGTTTTATGTTAAGACAGATTGCCTTTAAAAAAAACTCAGTAGTTTTACTGCATTTTCAGCTTAGTAAAAGGCTTATGGAGATTTCCAATCAGTTCCTGTAATTTACAAAACACTCCACAATAGCACAGTCTTTCTATCCAGATTGTGCTGCAGCTGTGGAAAAGCAATTCTTCATGCATGTCTTCTGTCTGATAGCACTTGTAGAGTGATAGGATCACTCAGGTTACAAAAGACATTTAACTTCATCAAGTCCAAGAGTTAACCCAGCACTGCCAAGTCCACCACTAAACCATGTCCCTAAGTGCCACATTCACCAGTCTTTTAAATACCTCCATGGATGGTCACCCCCCCCTCACTTTCCTGAACAGCCTATGTCTGTGCTTGACTACCCTTTCAATGAAGAAACTTTACTAATATCCAATGTAAACCTCCCCTGATGCAACCTGACCCATTGCTTGTTACCTGGGAGAGGAGACCGACCCCCACCTGGCTACAGCCTCCTTTCAGGCAGCTGTAGAGTGATGAGGTCTCTCCTGAGCCTCCTTTTCTCCAGGCTGAACAATCCCAGCTCCCTCAGCTGCTCCTCAACAGACTCGTGCTCCAGACCCTCCACCAGCTCTCTCGCCCTTCTCTGGACTTGGTCCAGCTTCTCAGCATCTCTTTTGCAGTCAGAGGCCCAAAACTGGACGTAGGATTTAAGGTGTGGCCTTACCAGTGCCCAGTACAGAGGGATTATCACTTCTCTAGTCCTACTGGATAAGCATCTAAAAATTCATCATATATTTAAAAACGTTATTCTTGCACAATTTTGTTCATATACAATAATTCCCTGTCTCAGCAGGTTTGCAGAAATTATGCAGGTAAAGCTGTTAATATACATTTCTACAACATGAAAATTTACCATCTATTGACTGACCTCTAGTGGAAATTAGGCAAAATTTGGAATAATTTTTTAAACTGTCATTAGATAGTATGATGATTATGGGATTTTGGGGTGCTAAAAATTTATTTTCTTTGTATTATATGTTTGCCTGTATAAAATACTAAACAAGTCTGAATGACTTGTGACTTTTCCACTCAGTGAATACCCAAATACATTACCAGAGTGGTAGGAGGAAAGCTGCTGCACATTCAGAAACCAGGTCTTTAGTTTTATTTAAGCTAGGTAATTCTAAAATGGCAATGTATGAAATACACCAACAACACAGACCCTGGCAAACAATGTTCTGCAACAGGGGACAGACCCTGCTACTTTCTCTGTGTTGCTCAAAACCACTTGATCATTATAAATAACTGCAAATTCTCACAACAGCCTCATACATTTTCATATTTATGCATCAGTTTTTTCCATCCACAGATGCCACCTGGCTCCATTTCAATTCCATTCTTGGACAGATGTTGGTTCCTCCCAAAATCAGTGTTGAGGAATCACTCGACTGTAGCGTTATCCGTTTTCTTCACATTTTATTTTCCTCCCTAATTTCATCCCTCCTGTAAGAATTCCTGGTTGGTATTTAAAGAAATAAGGGATGAATTCATACATGTACATGAGACACCAATTTCATTCCCCTATTTGTAGGACCTGGAAGTATTTGAAAACTTGATCAATAGAGAGAATGCTGAGCATATTTCTTCGTTACTTATTCATCATGCCTCTGTTTGTTTGCCTGATTACTAACGAATTTCCCTTTCCTCTCCCCTGGCTCTGTTGAATTCCAGATACATCTTTGCAATTAAGCCTTTGGTTCTGTAGCATATGGTTGCTGATGCTTTTGAATGAGGAGAATGCAGTAGCATCTGGAGGGCTCTGATTAAAAAATATATTAAATATAAAATAAGCCAAAACTCAGTCTTGTAAAGATGCCTCTTTCAATCAAAAATCCCTGATAGAGAAAATATTAACGCGTTAGGTGTAAGGCGGCAGCACCTGACAATTTTGGGTTTGCTATCTGTTCAGCTCAGCCAGACTTGTTCCATTATTTGCTATTTTTTGAAGCTTGGAGAAGCAGCCTTGCATTGCTGTGTGATGGGATTAGAGAAAATGTGAGCAGCCTGTGTACTGGAAACATCTAGGAATCATAGGACAAACCTGTAGTATGTACGCATTTGACTTAAAAATGAGATTATTTGGCTTCATACACATGGATTCCTCCTGTGTCATTACCCAACACCCTAAAAAATACATAACAGCTTTCAGTTCAGCTGTATTTCTTGGTCTGGGCTTACCTTTCTGGGGAGTACCCTGAACTATTCCCCATCCTTACACTCCCCATATGCCCCTCAAACATCCTCCATCCTAAACCGAGCCAGAGTCTCTTCTCCTCCTATGGCTTTTTCTTACTGGGGAGACCCTCTCTGATTCCCATTAATCCAAGTCAGCCTCACCATCCTGACATCATAACTTGCTTTCCCACTTCTGTCCCCCAGCTCCCACTAATACATTTACACAGTTAAACATTTCCTTGCTTAATGCAAAAGCAGTAACAAACTCACTGTGGGAAGGAACACTGAACAAAAAATACTGATTGATTTTATTAGGCTTTAGAAATACATTCATGAAGGATAGAAAACAAAAATAGCTTCTACATTGAAGCTGGATGAGATACACTATATTACTTAATCTACTTCACATATTTCTTTTCAACCTTTTTGATTACATTTCTTTTATAAGTGGAGTCTACAAGGTTGTTTTGGTTGATATGTGATGATACAAGAAGAATAAACTGGCTTTGTTTTGTTGAGTTTATTAAAGAGATTTTATACCATTCCTGGACCTATGATCACATTTCTGATAATTTCTTCATCTTTTTTAATAGTGGCCACTCTTGCATTAGCAATAGCGTGAAACTGTAAAAACTAGAATTCCCCTGTTTTCAGTAAAGCATTTAACAATTCAGAGAGAGGAAGGAAAGTACTGCTTTAATCCTGGATGGAGTACTGTTTTATACAGTGCAATTTCATACCAACTGTTATTCAGAAAACATATAAAGACTATGAGGATGAATATTCACTTAATTACTTTACCTTTTTAGTTCTGATTCAGAACTTTCCCAAAATTAGACTTGCCACAGGGTTTTAGCTCAACTTTTTTGACCTTTTTGCCCTGTTCTTATGAGAGTTTTTCCATTCTTTACATCATAAGAGGTTAGATTTCAAGTTGCTCCATTTGACTTAAGTGAGATATCCTCAGAAATTTCCACTGGGTCATTAGTGTCCCAATCTGGGTTTGCTCAAGATTTAAAACTACATTTTTATTCTCTTTCACTCCTGGATAACAATTTTTACACTTTTACGGTATTGCTAAAAAACATATGGACATTTTTGTTTCACTTTAATGTTTGGGATTGAATGTGGAAATAAGAAGATGCAGCCCAGTGCATGCTCCAGGTGGCTGTGCTGGTGTCCTGGACGGGTGTAATGAATCCATCAGATGGATAGTCTCTCCTGTGTGACTATCCT